>CAUJRU010001329.1:0-165580 GCA_963277665.1 Viscum album | reverse complement strand
TTATAAAATTGTTTTGATAATTTTAAATGAACAAAATTAGAATATTAATTAAAGAGTTGAATATGAAAATTTAATGACCTAAATAGAAAAAATAAAAATTATTTATACAACAATATAATATTTATTCATTATTTATATTCCTATAACTATCCATGTAGGGTAGTGATGAAAAATGAACTATGTCACCCCACAGAGGTGGTAGTTTTCACATACACACTGATGAAATTTTCATTTTTCATAGAGTGAGAGAGAGGTAGAAATATTTTTATATTTCATATAATCTTAATAATTATATAAATATCTTATTATTTCACTAAATAAACTTTATTAACAATCTTTTCATCACTGTTAAGGAGAATGAATCATGTCAGTTTCTGGAGGTGATAGTTTGTAGACAACAAAATTAACATTTTCTTTTTTTCATGGTTATAAGTAAATTAGAAAATGGTTTTTATTTTAAGAATAATAAAAAAGTTATAAATATCATATTTATTAATTAAATTAACATTCATACCTAACCAAGTATGTTGGTTACGAAAAATGAAATATGTTATATCGTGGAGGAAATATTTCACATGTGTAGATGAATAAGGTTCCCTTTTTCTATAGGAAAATTGGAAAACAAGATAATGATAACTCCCACAATATAGTAAATTTTATTATAAAAATTATATTTATTTGTTTATTATGAATGGTAAAATTATATTTGGAATAAAAAGATATAAATTAAAATATTCTAGGGAATTATTTGTACTTGCACTGATAACTAGAGATTTCCCATGGAGGACTACATGGAAATAGAGGACATAAGGATTTTTCTTTAATGAAGTGGATACTAAATTAGGGAGAGGGATTCTTTGTAAAAATATCATAATTAAATTAGTAATTCTAGATTGGAGTGGCCATGAAGGTGTGGTGGAATTTTACTTTTATAACTAAGAAGAGTGGAATTTTTGTTATAATATAATAGTTAAAGATACTATTCAAGGGTTAAGTTTCTTTAAAAAAGAAAATAATAGAGTGGGGGACGGTATGAATTTTAGAATTCCACATCCATTAATTTTTACAATTTGTTTAATTTTTTTTTCTTTACTATTAGATTTATTAATTTTACCATTTTTTTGTTTTTACTATTTAAATACTTTTAACCTAAGTAAATTATATTTAATATATAAAACAAAAATTAGAAATATTACATTAGTTTGATATAATGATCAAAAATATTAAATATACTTATTCAAATAAAATTTCTAAGGGAGATAAAATTTATTTTTATTATTATCATACATAACAAATAAAAACCTATTTTTAGACAATGTGTATTTTTAAGAATAAAAAATATATTTCCTATAATGTAATAAATTTTTTAAATTTTTTGAAATTTAATTAGTATATTATAAAAAAAATAAGCCTTATAGGGCTTAAAAATAAGTCCAAAATATAATCCTTCGTTTTGAAATTATAATTAAAAGAAAAATATGAAAATTAGTTTTTTATAGGAACAAAGGATTACTTAGGTTTTAAAATGTTAAATAAGGGTTTTATAAAATAAACTATTTATTTTTAAATTATTGATTTTAGTCCTTAAATATTTTTTTAGACATGAATAATAATTTATTTGTTTTTAATTAATACTTATCTCATGATATAGACAGGAACTCAATGGTATTAGTAACAATTCTATTTTTCAATATTCCCCTAAAAACAAATTATTTCAAAAAATAAAAATAATTTATTTTAATATGATATTTTTATTATAAGTAAGAAGATGAGGTTGATTTGTTCAAATTAAATTTCTAAAATTTTATATATTATCCTTCTATGAAATGTAATAATATAATAAAAACTGATCTTATATGGAAATAAATTTTTTTATAAAATAATTTTTGTTATTAAATTTTCATATAAATTTATTATTAGGTTATTGTTAATTTATTACTAATATCATTTATTTATTTTATATATAATATATATTGTTTCTTAAAATAAATATCTTAAGAATTATTTATAAAAAAATAATATATTCCTTGCATAAAATTGTCTTATTAGTTATTTAGGTACATTAATTGAATTTTTTAAATTCATTATTTTTAATATTAGCTTTATTTTTCTTCTAGAATGAATACAAATACATATAATATATAAATAATTTATTACATTAATAATTAAATGTATATATTCTTAATTTATACTTATATAACCTCTTAAGATCTTTATTCAAGACCAAAGATTAAGATAAGATCTGATGGCCATCATAATGGCATTTGAGCTGACACGGATCTCATGGAAATTTCCATAATATTGAACTTCTCTATCATTCAATTTCTCTAATATTTTAATTTTCGGAGTTTGGATTGATCTTGGTATATAGAAAAACATTGCGAAGAAACTCCATTTCCACGGTTGGACAAATAAAATTCATAAGGAATAATTCTACTACAGAATTCTATTTAATTTATATTTCATTTTATTGTTACTTATATTTATACAATATGAATATTTTATAAAATTAATATTTAATATAGTATGTTTTTTCTTTATTTTAGTGTTTCTCATACCATAATTTATTGAAAACATTATATTATAAATTGAAATATATAAATTCATACCTAGGGGTGATATATTCTCCCCCTTAAATAACTTTTGTCCTTGGTATTTTAATTATCAGTCACTAATGGAAATTAATTAAGGATATCTAAAATAAAAACACAACTCAAGATATATATTCAAATAAAATTTCTACTTTAATATATTTGGTATAAATACATAACACATATATTACCATCGTCATGTAAACTAATTTTTTCATCTTTTTAAAATACTTTTTTATATATACCATCATTGACCATATATAAAATATCACCCACTTCTTTTAAGACATCCCATTGGGCGCCTCTTCCCTAATTTTTAATATAAATAAATTTAAAGATTATTTGTTTCATTGTCATCATCACTTATAATTACATGAGTATATATCATTATCTTCTTTGGTGTGTTTAGAAACCCAATAAAGTTCACATTGTTAATAATAATTCATGATAGCTGATTACACATAACTATATTATTTATCACTCCAGATATTATCCTATTAGGTTTCTCATTTGACCAGTCTCCCTATTTTCCATGGAATCCATTTTTGACTTGGTTTATTTTGGAATCATCCATTACTAAAACCAAAATGGGTTAATGTGAGTGTCGTACCATTGAAATCATTAGAGAATTATCCTAAATAAAGTCATGAAAACTCATCCTTAGAATTTATAACTCTTAAAACATCACTTTTCATTTTAGTTTAACCTAAATCACACTTATTATAATATTGGTTATCATAGGTTGGTATCCCTTATACTCCTAGATAAAATCCCTTAAAATAATATATCACTCATAGTGGTTTATAAATAGAATTTCATTATCCAAGTAATATCCATTAAGAGTTTCAATCATGGAGTGTAGTCTTAGGCCCACCCAGCATGCCTGGGTGAATATCGGGTAGATACTAAAATAGCATTTTTTTAGTGTAATTATACCTAAATGTATCTATTTCACACCATAATCCATTTTATCGTATCCAAATAGGGATATAGTTTCTAAGAAAACATGCAATATCTAATTTAACTAAATGTGATGATGTTATCAAATATTTGGATTTATATCTGGGGTTTTCACTAATGATTTATTATAATAATACCTAAAAATAAATAAAGTGATCCTAAAATATAATTTATCCATTCTCGGATACCCACTGAGACTCCCCAAACACGCACTCTCAGATATGGTGTTAAAAACATAATCGATAACAAACAGTTTTTATAAAAACTAAGGTGACTGAAGATGAACATATATTTTTTTACACCATTTCTGAAATTTAGACATTATATCACCTTATTAATATTAGAATTCCAAGAACTTAAGGTTTTGTGTATTTGATTTCAAGATATAAAAGAAACTTTTTTTATAATAATTGTGAACATGTATTCAAAATTATGATGGGCTATAATTTCTTCTAGACATCTCATAAGTTATATTCATCTTGATAAATAATGGAATGGAATCATAATAAATTGGTGATATTAAATTCTTAATAAGGGAAAACTCATCATCATTTCATCAAGTGTTTTATCATAAGAATATGAGAAAACATGATTATTGGAAAGATATCTTATTAAAAATGATATGGAATAATAATAGTTGTTCATAATTCATGATAGAAGGACATATAATTCTAAATGAACTAACATTTTCCTTTTAAAAGATTTTCATAGAATTAACTTGATAAATTAATCATATTCATATGAATATGAAATTAAAATATAACATAAGAATATAAATATAAATCAAAATATCTTAAAAAAATGTAAGAAAATAAATTCTTGTGAAAGATCTTGTGAACATAAAATTTAATGATGTCCATAAATAATCATATGAATAAAGATATATGTGATCGTGATTATGAAACATCATGTAAACAAATATATATTCCATCATGAAAAAACCACATCATATAAAAAAATATATGAGATCATTTCTATGTTTCATTATGTAAACAAAGAACAATGTGATCATTTCCATGAAAAATCATGTAAACAAACATAAAATGATCGTTTCTATGCAAAACCATGTGAACAAAGAAAAACATGATCATTTCCATTCGCAAAAATCATATCACATGAGATATAAAACATTAAACAATGAATTTGGGGGATATATAGGACCCCACCTATCATCTTCATTATATGTGTGTGTTATCAGATATCAATCATTCAATATATTATGAAAAATCATGGGAAAAATGGGTTTCATATAATTTCAAATGGTATCCCATAACATGAAAACAAAAATTTATCAGTTAATATTAAAATTTTAATCATCCAAATGGTTTCATTCCTTATGATATTTTTAAGGTGATTTATAAAACATAACTCTCTAAGTGTTATATCTTTTTATGAGGAAAATGCAATCAGAACCATGAAAAGATCTTTTAAAAACAATTCTTAACATTATCTTTAATAAATGAAATTTTGAATATATTTCAATAAATATTTTCAAGAAGGTAACATTAATTATTTTTTAATACCCAAAATGGAAGTAAATTCAAATAATATATCCTTGAAGAATAAATAATATATTTTCATTGGAAATTTGGAGTTAATGATAAAAATTTGAACATAAAATGGAAATCCTTTTTTATATTTTAAAAATATGTTTATTTAAACACAAATAATAAAAAAGTGATAAATCAACCATTTGAAAAGTGTAACATTGAATTTTTAAGGTCAATAGAAATTTAATGTATTGTTATTTCAAAATAAAAAACCATAACATCGTGAGGAATATTGAATATTGATTTGGAATAGAAAGAGATCATTTAGAGAGAATGTGAATTATTATTAACAAAATAAAATTTTATAAATGAAGATTTACATAATTGTTATTAACTAGAAAAAAATATTAATATAATTATAATATCATCATAGAACATGAAAAAACTATCTTGTAAATCCATATTCTAGGAGGAGTAGTTATAACTCAAGAAAAAGAATTTTAGTCTAGGAAACCCCTTACCTTTTACTCTTGTCTCTCACTAAAAATATATAACCTACGATATAATAAACCTATGAAAATTTAAAAAAATATTTAAGACCCTTATTAATATGTATATATATATTCCTATATACTCTTCATTTCTAATCATTTATTATACATTTATTATTTTATTTTATTTTATTTTCATCATCTGGTGTTAATGATTTAGATTGATTCATGCATGCATTAAAGTGTCAAGGTTGATCCCCAATAATTGATACCTATTTCATAATTATTATATAATTTGTGGTAATTCAATATTAGATTCATAATTTTTTTAGGAATTACAATGTTCTTCATTTGATATTTTTAGTTAAATCTTGTAAAGAGTAAATCTATGAGGAGTTTGTTTCAATAATTTTTTACGAATAAAAATGAATATTAATTGATGATCTAGATATTAAATTTTCCTTAATATACAAAAAAATTATTTATATAATAATATCATATTTATTTACTTATTGTATTCTTCGACCAATCCATGTACGGTGGTGAGGAAAAATTAATTGTGTCGCTCCATGGAAGCGGTAGTTCGCACTTTCACACATATGATATTTTTAATTTTTTATAATAATACAAATATATGAAATGGTTTATATTTTTCAGAATATTAATAATTATATAAAAAACATTTTAATTCATTAAATTCAAATTTTCAACTCTTTTTTAGGAATTCTATGAAAATTGAAACACATCGCTTTGTTGATGTTTCAATTCACATGTTACAAATTAATGTTTTTATTTCCACATCATTAAGAGGATGGTAAGCAGTTTTTTATATTATCTTAATAATAAATATGTTATAAATATTTTTTTATTCATTATATTTACTTTTAAAACCACCCATGTATGGAGGTTATGAAAAATTAAATATGTTTCTTTTTAGAGGTGGTATTTTGTACATGTGCACAAAAGACATTCTTGTTTTTCTAAGAAAAAGGTGAAATGATTATAAAAATTATTACATTAAAACAATAAAATTAAAAATACAAATATTAATGTAATTATATGTTAATTATAAAAACATATTAGTAAGAGAAAGATAAAAAAATTTATGCTAGGGAATGACTAATACTCAAATTGAAAACTGGAGATTTCATTTGGAGGACTTCCTGGAAATGGGGGATGTAAGGATTTTAATTAGATAAAATGATTAGAAAACTAGGTAAAGTGATCTATGGGAAGTAAAAAAAATTATATTCAATGGGTATTTGAAATTATATTGTCCTTGAATGGGTGGTGGAAGTCCCCTTTTATAAGTGAGTAGAGTGGCATTTTTGTAATAACAGAAAAAGGAAAAGTCATAATTCAAGGGAAATGTTGCTTCAATAATAGAAAATAATTAATTGGGGAAGGTATTAGTTATATATTTCCACTACCATGAACATTCACACGTGTTTTAAAAAAATATTATTTTACCCGTATATGTTTTACGTTTACAATTTTTTATTTTTACTGTGTTAAATAAGTTTAACCTAAGTGATTAACTTTTAATGCACATGAATAAAATTAAACATATTAAATAATTTGAATATAATAAATAAAAATAATAAATTTATTTTTTAAAATAAATGATTTTATATTGAAAATTTTCATTTAAATATTAGCAAATATAACGCTTAAACAATCATTTTTAAAAAAATGTTTCTTTTAATTATAAAAATATTTTTTTAAAAAAAATTGTCAATGTGATTTTTTTCATGAAATTAATAACTTTATTATCAGAAAATTTAAATTTATATGGATTTAAAATAATTCTAAAACATAATCCTACCTTGTAAAAACATAATAAAAGAAAATAACTAAAAACTACTCTTTAATAGAATAAAATAATACTTAAGATTCAAAATGTTAAACAAGGGTTTTCTAAATTAAAACCTCCATTTATAAATGATTAATTTAAACCCTTTAATATTTGTCATTATATGAATAATTTTTTACAAATTTTCAACTCATTCATATATCATAAATGTTGTGATATTAGAAAAAATTGTAATTTTCACTCGTCATCAAAAAACCAATTATTTCAGAAATATCCCAAAAAAATATCCTATGATAATATTGTTATTATAAGTATAAAAATTAAGTTAATTTTGTAAAATGAAATTTATAAAATTTTATAATTTAACTTTTAAATAAAAACATAAAAATATAATAGAAATTTTTCTATAGAAAAATAACTTTTAAAAAAATTAACTTTTATTATTTGTATATCCTATAAATTACTAATTAAGTTGATGTTAATTTATTATTCAAAAGAAAAATATGTTTTATATAAAATATATTTATTTTCATAAAATAAATTATATAAAAATGAAATATTAGAAGAATAAAATTCTAGTATAAAATGGTATTATTTGTTATTTAGCTACAATAATTAAATTTTATAAATTGATTAGTATTAAAGATCAAAATTATTTTTGTTATAAAATTAATAAAATATATATGATATATAAATAATTTATTATTGTGATAATCACATGACTATATCATCTTAATTTCCACTTTCATAACATCTCAAGATCTCTATTTAAGACTTAAGCATAAGATAAGACCCCGGTGGTAGCTATGGATTGTAGTTTAACTAGCATAGATCGCATGGAAATTCCCATGATCTTGACCTTATAATTATTATTATTTATGTAGTAGAATATTTTTTGATATTTGGATTGGTCTTGGTCAATGAGGACCCTAGTTAAGTTACCTCCATTCCAATTTCAAAAAAATGAGCTTCCCAAAGAATTATTCTACTATTAGATTCTATTTATTTAAGATTAAATTATGTTATTGAATTTATTTATAACATATTACTCAACATTTATGTTATAGTGGTAATATTTAATATGGCATGGTATTCTTTAGTTCAGTGTTCTACACATCACAAGCTATCAATCACATTATATTTTAAAGAAAATATGTAATTTGAATTCTCAAGGTGTTAAAATGAGAGTATATGCAGATCTCCTATTTATATTCTTATTCACATGTATTGATTTCTTTTTTATGATTTTCATGGATTTTTGAACGATTTTTGGTGGTGGTGATTGATCGTGGTTCACATAGAGGTGTTCAAGTCTTTGATTTATTTTCTGGACTAATTTTGTGTCTACTATATTCAGCCTAGTGTATTTTAAATTATTTACTTATGCACCTACTTACAATGTTTCTTATATAGTTGTATATTATGGATGGATGTTTATTACTTTATTAACTATTTGGTCGGAATATTTATATGAATTTTTTTATTTGATAAGAATAATCCTCAAATGTATTGATAGGTCATTCTAGATACTCAGTAGTTTCCACCGCTGATATGGTTATAACAAGGGTGAAATCAATGTGAAGTGTGTTATCTTTAGTCCTGTGAACTAGTTTATTGCCCACGAGGATCGTAAATTCCCTTTAAACCCATTGTCGAATTAGGTCGGCTGATATGATGGGTTATATAGTTACCCATACATTTTATACATAAATATTAAATCCTATTAGATGAATATACGTTGTATAGCATTATGATCTATTTGAGAACCATAACGGTTCAATTTCTTTGGAAACCTTGATATATAAATAATTTTACATAAAATATTTACATAAGCTCCCTCTAGGTTATTTACAACTTTTACATTTCTAAAACACATCATATGTAAAACCTTTCATAATATCCTAGATAAAATTAAACAAAATTAAGAGTGAGATTATATTTTAACTAATTATAAACACGGAAGAAATTAATGATCATTAATTGTAACATGAGAATAAGGATATGATAACATGAGCTTAAACATTAAAAATCATAGCAAGTAAATTCATAGATAAAAACAATGATTTATGGTATAATTTTTGGTAGTTCATAAGATATATATAATAAATGAATTAAAGTACATGTGACATGAGATCATAACATTGGTATATAAACATGTCATAATATATTGGTATAAAGTGTGGCATAATCCGGACCATAGAAATATTACATTAATGCTACCCACCAATTCATTCATTGCATGTTAGGATTGGGCTAACTACACATGTACCTTCTTTCATCTTGGGATAACCTTCCATGTACCATCTTTCTTTCTTGGGATAACCTCCTATGTACCCTCTTTTGGGATCAGTACAAACTCTTGTGAACCCTCTTTCTGGATTGATATAACCTCTAATATACCCTTTAGACTCATAAAAAACTAATAATAACCCAATTCACTAGATGAAAATATTATTATTGACCCACCAATTGCATAATCATAAATCCACTCATTTGTATGCCATATGATTATAAACCATTCACTATATCATCAAAGAATAACCCAAATAAAATAAATAGGTTTCGTAACCATCACATCATCATAGTCATAAACTATATAGAGAAAGAATAAGGATTGTATCATTTGATAATATCCCTATTAAATTATATCTAATATTGAATCACTTTATCAAATACGAAAAATCCCTTTGAAATATCACTAGAATACTTTTTGAGGAAAATAAACTTTTCATTTTTAAATAACTTATTTAAAATGTAAAAATTTCATAGATATAAAGGAAAAAATATTCATTCAAAAAACCATGGAAAATGTAATGGAATTCTCATGTCATTGATTTTTCAGGATGTCAAAAATATTATTCATGTCTGGTAGGTTAAAAAAATATTCTTTTCACATTTTTGGTAAAAAGTAAAAAGTACCTCATTTAGAAAAAAAAAAGAATATTCCTTCTAAATATTTATATAAAAATTAAAAAATGTATAAAAATGACATTAAAATATAATTTTAGAATAATAAAAACAGTAATTCAAACATTTTAATGAAATCCAAGTGATGGAAAAAAAATATTCCTGGCAGAACAGTTAAAAATATTGATTTCCCTTAAAACATTTTTTTGTCTCTTTTGTACTTAAAGAGAGGAAATTGAGAGGAAAAAATTTAAATTCCAGAAATAAACATATGAGAATAAATTTCATACTATTTTTTAGAGATGGACCATTAAATTTAACCATCTGAAACTTAAGTAAAATCATTCCTTGTAAAAATGATATTTTACCATAAAACCCTTACCATGTTGGTAGCTTTTGAGTCAAAACCCCCATGAAAGAAATAACATCCAATGTAACATTAAATACCATGAATATAAAGATATTACTGTCATAAAATTTCAAAAGGGTAATATGTACACCACAAAAAAGGAACAGGTATGGAATATAACATTTTTCTCATAGAAAAAAGTGAGATGAGAAACTCTTAACTAAAGTTTGACTTACTTCATAAGCACTCTAACCTCCTCTTATTCTGTAGACTAACTCTGTATCCATTATTAAAGTCCCTTTGAATGGTTTATTAAGAATAAAATATCCTATAATTCATGGATAAAGAAAATTAATTAGATAATCGGATAGGTTTGGGTTAAGAAAGATGCATCAAATTGGGGTAAAGAAGAGAGAGGAGTCATGTCCTTTTATAGTGGAGGGGGAGGGCACATTTGGTATTTTTCAAATTATTAAAATATAATAATTTCATACTAAATCCAAATAGTTAACAATGAATAATATTTAAATAACTGAGTATATAGAGTAGAAATATGTCCACCAAATAATATTTTAAAATTTTTAAATTTCAATATCACTCTTTTCTCATGTCTTAACCTCCCCTAGTAACCTCGTCGTAACCATAACTATGGTAATTTTTTTTACTATTTTTACTACTCATTATGACCAACTATTAATTTGATCTTATAAAATTAAATTAATTATTCTGATTCTGAATAAGAAATATAATTTAAAAGATTCAATTTATATAAGTGGCATAAATGTTTTTTTAAATAAACATACATAATTTGTTGAAAAATGGTTATCCAAAAAAATATATTTTTAAGTGCACAGGTATTTTAATAAAAACATTTTTTAGAATATAAATTAAAAAAAAATTTATTTAAATTATTTTTAATAAAAATTAACTAATTAAATTTTAAAATTAAATTTAATATGAAATGGGACTTTGTAAATACATTAAACGAAAATACAATTTCCTATAAAATCGGTATTTTTTAATACTCACTGATAATTTAATGTTTCTCAAATAATCTGAAAACATAACCCTAAAATAATTTTGTTATTATGAATTGAAAAAATAATCTAATTTTAAAGAAATATTTTTTAAAACTATTAGAAATTATTTATAATCTCAAAGAACAAAATAGAATAAAAACATTTTTGAAGAAAGGATATTTTTGAAGCAAAAAATGACTTTACCAAAAATTGAGTATATATATATATATTATGAATTAGTTAATAAATTTTCACTATATAAAACTTTTATACATATGTTTCATAATGCGGTTAATCATATTCTAACTCACCAATCCAACTACTCGGTTATAAAGGTTGACAATGTCACGGTAAATTTAGACTCAATGTTGTGTGTAAAGAAAGACATCAAATACATCATGTCATTTTCAAAGGAAATATATATAAAATATTGGTCTGTTTTATTACACACCCCTTAAAATTATTTTCTACCACAAATTTTAGTCACTATGATAAAAATAAATGAGGATATCTCGGTTATATTGCAACCTCAGGTTCCCATATTGATTCATTAAATTTATGACTCCTCCAAAAACTTTAACTTGGTGTGTAGTATTATTTTTTAGAACATTGTATCAATGGTCCAATATTTATACTAGTTATTAATTATATTAAATATCATGTTCTAGTGTTACAACCTCTAATCTTAGTGTAAGTCATGGAATGGATATTTACTTCCTCGGTAGAGATACCTGGATTACATCGTGAACTTGAGAGAGGTATTGTTGAAGATCCAAATGATAAGCTACAATACGTATTTGATAAATAATATTGAAGGGGAAAATATACCAAGGTCTTATATTTCAATTATTTCTAAATCTCATAACCTTATTACATGGATAAATCCGTAGAAATATTTTTTCACCAACTTAAAATTCCAAATTTTGTTAATTATTGTCATAATAAATTTTCAATCGAATCTTTGTTACCATGATATTTTATTGAATAGATCTTAATTTCCATTCCATTTCCTTAACTATATTTGGTCTCAATTTATTTCATTCTCCTACTTCATCCCAACACATTGGAGTTTTACACTTTCTTTTATATATGACTTTTTAAAGATCTATCTAAATTATCAAGTGAGATAAATTATTGTAAGATAAATAGACTATAGTAAGGTGTTAATCCTAACCAACTTTTAAATCCAAATAATTTGATATCAAAATATATTATAGGTTTTTAATGGGCCTCTTAGTCTAAGAATATTTCTAAGGAAGATAAGTAGTGTTGAAATACAACTCTATACCTCAAACATGTTGAAGACATCGTTAGAAGTAGGAGGTAAACCTTGGATATCGATAATATACAATAGAATACAGTACTACAAGAAATATTAAAACATCCTTAATATATAGCCATGAAATATTATCATTATCTAAATCTTCTCTGGTATAAATTATTTATATTTAATTTGCAAGGTGATTGACTAATAAAAAATTACATTATGTCCTTTAGTAGCTTCAGGGGGTCTGATGGGGAAATGCATGGTGATGTTTCCAAATTTATATTCTAGTATGAATAATGATTTTAATATAGCATTATATGTATATCTCAATTCCTTGACTTTATAACATACTAATCACAATTTTATGTACTCTACAATATCTCTCTCTATATTATCTCACTAGAAATATGATTTTATATATCTATACATCTTCGTAGTTCTAGAATAAATAGACAATGATGAATAATGAGAATTATAAAATAGATCATTCTTCAAGGTTCGTATTTATGGGACTCCTACATGGTTCCTGGACCATATTATTCCATTATAATCAATTTCTAACTCAATAGAATATATCACCATCTTTTACAACTTTGAATATTCCTTATGGATCTCTTTAATATTCACATGGATAGACGGTTGAACACACATTTAGGAAAGACAATATTTATTCCATTTCATTATGATTTTAATATATATACTTATAAAATAAATAAATATTATATTTTTTTATCCTCATCAATGATAATCAAGCATGAATTTTTTTTGTCAAAGAACCATCCACCTTGTTTTTTTCTCAGGGTGGTAATTCATTAAGTATTAATATTCATTAATTAAATCCAACCATATTCTCTGATTTATATTCATCTATTTCTAAGAGAATATATAATTTAAACATTAATTATAAACATATATGTCATACCATTATCTCTAAATATAATTCCTCTATATCTTAAATGAAAATATTACCATTGTTAACTCCATGACATAGTCTGGTAATTGTTCTTTTGAACCTTTAGTTGGAAAGGGAAAAAATCTATCATAATATAATTATTCAAGTTGATACATCATAATCCTTTATTTGATACATCACATTATTTCACAAACCCCTCTCTATTATTAGTTAGTGTAATAATAGTTTCACCGATGAACCTTCTTTTCAACTCCTTGAAATATTCCTCACATCCGTCTATCTGAAGGAAGTGAATTCCTTATAAGTTTCCTTTTTAGTGGATTTTAATTACATGATAAATTTATCAAAATGTTTATAAAAACCATGAAATCCATGGATCTTAGTGATTTGAGTTGGTATGATATAATTTTCAATAACGTTTATCTTTGATAGAACCACCGACATACATTCCCTTGAGATTATATGACCCAAAAATGAAACATTTTGTATCCAAAATTCAAACATGGTAAATTTTTCATAAAAAATATCTTTCTTAGGTTCTTTAGTAAAATTATAAATTTATCTTTATTATATTCTATATCCATTGAATATATTATAATGTCATCTCTAATGACTGTAACAAACTGATCAAGGTAATCTCTAAAGACTCAATTCATTAAATCCATGAGGATAGTAGGGTAATTATTTATTTTTAATTTAATAAATATAAATTCAAAATGTGCATACCTCATATGTAAGGTTATATTAGGTATTTATCAAATTTAAAAGAATAATTGATAATATAAATATCAAATATTTTTCTTGGAAAAATATTGAGATCCTAATAGTTGATCAAACAAATCATCAATACAGGGAAGAGGATATTTATTTTTGATTATGATATTGTTATTTTACTAATAATAAATATATATTTTCATTTATCCTTATTTATTTTTTACAAAAAGAATAGGTGAACCCCCTAGTAACACAAATTTATGAATAAATCTATTATCATGATTCTCCTAGAGTTTCTTCTTCAATTCTTGAAACTCAACCAGGTCTATTCTATATAGATTCATTGAAATAGATTTATTACCATGTATGAGATAAATTGAAAAATAAACTTCATTCTTTGGAATAAGACTAGTAAACTCTTCTATACATACATGAACAAACTCCCACATAATAAGAATATATTCAATGTAGAGTTTCTCATCAACCGTATAAGATAAATACTATGATGCCTCATGTCATCACGGTCTGTGAAAATCAGGGGAAATTTAAACCTTGTTGTTTCCTAGAGTTTTAAGGGGAAAATAGTAAATTTTCGTAGAAGATGATCTTGAATATTTTTTCCAACAAATTTGATGGTCTTGAAATTTAATTTTAACCCTACTATGAGAGTTTAGTGTAAATCTAAGTCGTTTAAATTTTTACAAAATATTTCATATTTAATCAATTAAATATTAATTTATATTCACTTTTTATTTATGTGATATCATTAAAATGGAGCATTTTATTGAGATTTTTCCTCTATAGTTGAGTCTAAATGGGGTTTTATTAGGTGAATCCTAATCCCACCATAGACCTCTGGGCTGGGCCCAATCCCCTTTTATTTTATTTCTCTTTTTTTCTTTCTTTTTCATTTTCTTTTTCCACTTCTTATTCTTTACCTTTTACCAAGGCTTGTTGATTATAACCGTGGGGATTATGCCTTGTAGTAATTCAACTTTGAGAGAAAAAATTTTATAATATGGAGAGGGAGTAGGAGATGTATCCAAAAAAGCTCATCCAAAGTTAGATCAAGGCTCAGCAGGTTCGTGGTGCATATCTAGGGTGATGCTTTAGTGGTTTTCCCCTAGAGGTAGGACCATATTATGATTTTGGTGAATATACAAGAACATCATGTGTTGAAAAGTTATAATGTATTATATGGGTTGATAATGACCCTGTTAGGGTCGATCTAGGATTAATTGGGGAGAAATATGGATTTTGGGCCATTTTTTGAGTTTTCTATTTGAGAAAACCCATGTACAGGGTGTGCAGTTTAGACAACACATGTTCTTTATTATTACTATTCAGTAAAGATGATTTTCTAGACTATATTCCATGTTTAATGGGTATACTATATTTAGTATAGTCTTATGGTATGTTGGGGGCTCGTGGCCGTGTGGGGTACAAAACCAAAACCCATATGAGGAACATAGAAAGTGATTTTTCACCTCTAGACCCATGTGGGGATATATGGACACATACATAATTGGGGACCCCATGTGGGGTACACACTTTGTATGGGGTGGTAAAAACCATGTATTTTAGAAATATACATGTTCAATGCAGTTTAGGTGCATAACCAAGTGCCCATGTGGGGTTACATGATATGTACTGAGAGGCGCCAGTCATGTACGTTATTATCATACGTACATTGTGTCCCAAGGAACATGGATAATGAAGACCTTTTTGGGGAATATATTGTGTAATTGAAGTACATAACATGTAATTTTTATTCCCTTGGTATGTTTTCCCTATTTTCTCCCTAGAGTTTTAATTTGACTTGTGAGTAGTCCATTTTTTGAATTTTTACTTTTATATCAGGATTGTGTGATCAATTCGTAATTTATAGACTGTATGGATGGTTTTTTTGGATTGGTATTAATGTAATGGAGTATTTGTTAATATTTATTTATTAAAAATCTTTCAGTTTATTGGTTTCTAAGGAGAGAGTACCAGATAAGGGCTATGAGATCAGTGATTATCCTGGCTCAAGTGTACCATGGTGATTTATTTGAGATTTTATTGGATGAATATCAAAAGTAATGGTGGATTAGTATCTTTGAGGATATCTTGTTTTATCCCTATATATTGTGACCAGTTTATTGAGGTCAGATTAGTTAAGGATTATCTCTTCGGTTTGAGGACCAAAGCTATTGGAGCATTCATGCTAGGTTGATGTCTTAGGATGGAGATTATGTCTTGGTGATGTTGATTTGTGGAGGAAAGTCTAAGGGTATCTTGATGATTTCTTATGGGTCTAGTTACTAATCGAGTGATTAATTTTTTTTAGTCGGCGGTTGAGAATTCCCTTGTAGAAAAGATTTTCTTATGATATGGAGACCTATTGGATCCTGATTATGAGTTTGTTATGAGAACAATTTTGAATTCATTATATGGTGATCTTTACATTTTGATACCCATATTTGGGGGAATTTTTTCAAGAATACTTTTGAGTCCACTGAGGTATGATTGGGATATTTGAACACCGAGCATCTAGTATTCTATAGGATGATCTAGAATAATTCCCATAGTTTTTATGCACTTTTCTTGGCATTTGGGTTAAGTGAGGTCCTTTTAATTTTCATGGATTAGAAACTTAGTTATAGTAGGGGATTCCCTGGTAGTACATCACATTGTTTTGTGACCATGGGAACTATAAGAGACCAAATTTTTTTAACCTAAGGGGGGTTGTTAAGAACATGTGGTGGCTGTTTTTTGGATGAGGAGATCGATGGGACCATAGATAGGCCCCATGAATTTTTTTCTAAGAGTTTATAGGAACTTCTAGTTCAGCTATTTTGATACTGGTTTGGAATGTTTGGTCGACCAACATTTTGATGGGCTTTGGCCAAGAAGTTTGAGGCTATTTCTACTCAATAATTTTTTTACAGGCGGAGGCCCTTGGGATATATTGGATTTGGTATTTCCCTTCATTTTTTTCTGGTTCTAAAAAATATTGGATGGATATGGTTAGAATATCTTATATAGATAATGTGTAATATGTATGAGTGGAGTACCCCTATAGATGAGTATGTTCCATGGATATAGTGGCTTCAGGTTCATGGGGTGTTGTGGAACGTACAGACTAGGTTTTATCCATTTTCAATGTTGTGGTGCTCCCAGAAACATCAATTTTGTGTTCTCCCAATTTTATTTATAGACCCCACATATTTTTGGATCTATATTTGGTGCCTGAAACATTTATCATGACCTTTAGTAATGAAATGTTCTCTAGTTTGGTCTACCTATATGTTCCTATTTCTAATTTAGATCATTCCAATGGAGCCCAAGATCCTTGTAGATGATAATTGTCATATGGGTTTCTATTTTTACAACCAAGGGTTAAGTATTAATTCAATTTTATTTATACATCATGGGGAACATTTTTTGATATATAGGACATATATATTTTCATGTTGCAGGGTCAACCACTTATTATAAATCCTCTAGCATGGTCTATAGTAGGGGTAATTTACATCTAGTGACAGACTAGAACCCACATATGGATGATTTGATTTATTTTTCCCTCTTTTCATGTAGTTGTTTTTTATACTATATGTTATTGGTTTTCACCTAATGTAGGCATATCATGTATGCATTCACTTTTTATAATATTGTATTATAGGTTCTTCACTGGGGGTGGACTACTGATAATTATTTCTCACCCCTAGTATATGAAACATGGTGTGCATGTAGACCAAAAGTTTAAATTCATGTTGGAGCCTAGGTTTTTAAGTATATGAGGCCAAGGATAAATTTTTATTGATTAAGTGGAACTACTCATATACAGTATCTTGATCATACTAGTTCATCTCAAGCATTAGAGTGACTGAGAATGGGTTTCAACTAGGTATTGGTAGTAGAGATTGATGTATCTATTTTAAATCTATTTATTTTTTATGTGTGGTCAGCCTTGTGGGTGATTATTTGTTATTTATTTTTCATTATTTTACTCCATATGATTGTATACTACATTTCATTATTACATAATACACTATTTTTTATTATTTATTTTTAATACTATGATATTTATTATGATGGATATTTTTGATATTTTCCACTTTTATAACATTATGACTAGAGGTTATAGTCTCCCCACTATATCTTTTAGACCCTCTATTATTGTTAAAAGTCATGAGAATTTGGGGATTCATGCTTAAGGCCTTGTGGTGATCTAGATCAGGTGACATTATAGGCTGGCTTGGGGTAGTTTTTTACAAAATGGCATCAGCTCTTTTTGGTTTTATGATTTGGGGAATTGGTAGATAGATGGTCTAATAATTTATCAGAACTTTTGATGGATATATTACTAGTGTGTCATGAAAACATATTTCTATAAGATTCCCACAATTTTAGGGCATGGGATTACTACTCTTGGTTTTCATTTTTATGGTTGTGTGATTCAACCTAGTGTAATTCACTTGAGTTTTTTGATTTATGGTTTACTCCAGTATTTGGATCTCGAACCATGGGAAAGAGGCTATTTTTCATGAATCATTATAGTAACATATGATTCAATTGACATATTCCTATTTATAGCGTTTCATTAAAGATGGATGTTAAGTTGTTTAAAGTGTCTCCAATGACCTATATAGTTCACTGCATATCGATTCTTGGTGGAATTATACTAAAATAAGATAGATGTACATAATTTATTATGATGATAAGCTATATGAATCAGGTGAAAATATGTTAATTAATTATGGAGATGTAATCCCATTGTCAGTGGATGCATGGAGACCCATGTGGTTCTGTAATGGTCTCTAAGTTCCTTATTGGTGGCTTGATGAGGGTAATTATTCCTTAGATATCATTGGATTTGGCTCAAATTTCCATGAGGTGGGGGTTTCCTTGATGTCTTTGGTATTTTTTCTAGAAGGGCGATATATTATTTTCATCTCTTTTCTGTTGGTTCATGCATCAGGGACCGTGTTCCTACCATGATAGATACCTTGTGTGGTCATTTCTGTTATTCCTTAGTGGCGTAATTGGTTTCTCATATCCCCAGGATATGGTTAAGAAGGATGAATCATAGTGTATGTGATGTGCATAACTAGGAGTGATACATGTCTCATGGATGTCTTGAAAGATAAGGTTTGGTAGGATACTTGGCCATGATTATTTTAGTGGTTCATTGGGTAGCCCAGAAGGAGTGTGGTTATATGCACATTGTTTTTCATTGACACCTATATAGAGGGCGTTTGTGTGGTTGAACCTAGAATGATGGAGATGAATCTATTTTAAATAGTGATTTCTAGGGTTATCTGGTTTATTAGAACTAACCTATGTGAGGACCATGGTCAGTGGATTTAGGTGTGTTATCGTACATTGGTTTGGACATCGTCCGTGTGAGTGTGAGTCTTGTTTTTAGTTTGATAGTGGATTAAGGAAAGTATTATGGTGGGAAGTTTACCATACTCCATTAGACGTCATGAGCTTCATTTAATAGGATTTTTGAGAATGGAGTTTTTCATTCCTGATTGGTTGGGAATGATCATTGTATGTTGTACATTTTCATGCTATCACTCAGGTGTGAGTGGTTTGTCCACTCTTATCCATTGTTTTTAGTGATGGAAACAACATAGGTCGTGTGTTACTCTATTTGGATAGAGGGTTTCTGATAAGGATACTTCTGTGGTGTTGGGAATTAGATAAATAATGGTTTAATGGATCTCATTGCAGGAGAGAGAGTTGTGGATTTTGTAAGACTGGCCATTGGAAAGTCATGGTAGTTTTGGTTATATTATTCTTTGGAGGCGATCATGGGTGCAGCTCATGTAAATATTAAGACTTCTCAAACATAGATATTAAATCTTAACATATTAATATTCATTACATAACATAATTATTCAAGCTACAACCATTTTGTTCTAATGGTTTTGGAAACATGAAAAAAAACAACTTCTTCAATGGTGAACAAAATATTCTCTTGCTAATTTATTCATATCTAGAAGTCCTTTTAGACTTATCAAACATAAAACCATTCTTCATAGCCTATGGGGGAATGTATAATAAACGGTGACTTCATATTCTTAGTAAGGGTAAACAAGGGAGATATCAATGATAAAATAAGAATAACATTAGTATAAGTGTAAGATAACATGAGTTGGCCTTTTAATACCATACCCCACATATCATAGATCATAAGATTGGTTTATATAAAAAATCATGGTATTTCATAAGTCAACAATCATAAAGTAATAAAAGTAAAAATTCTATGATATCATAACATTATCATAAGACATATATTTTTGAAATCCATATAATAATAAAAAACGTATTCCATGGTTATCCAATAATACACTCATAACATTTTAGGCCTGGGGTAAACACCCATGTACCTGCATCAGGCTTGGATAACCTCTTGTGTACCCACTTTAAAGATTTTTATAACCTCTTATATAACATCTTTCAGGATTGAGATAACCTCCCATGTGCCCTCTTTTTTTATTGGCATAACCTCTCATGTACACTCTTTTGGTCTTGGGATAACCTCACATGTACCATATTCTGGGTTTGGGATAACCTCCCATCCACCCTTTGATCTCATATAACATTAATAATTATCCAATAAATTGGAGGAGATATAGGTCCTACCCATCACATAAATCATGAATTTTTATGCCACAATATCTGAAAACATTCAACATATCGTAACCCATGAAATGAAATGGTCTTGATAAACATTTCATCATAGAATAACTTATAGAAATGAAACGATTGTCATAGAAATTTCAACATTTTATTATAACATAATTGAAGGAAAAGGAATGAGTTTTGTAAACATATTTTCAACATATAAAAAAATATATAGAAATAATAATGATTTTTTCATTAGATCATATCTCTATTAAAGATTAAGTAACATCAAAGGATACCATATTAGATAGAAAATCATTTTGAAATTCCATCTGGAACATTTATTGTATAAAATACCCTTTTAACTTGAAATTAAAATTTTCAAACTAAAAAATTACAAAAATAATTCAAAATAACTTTATTAAAAAAATATTTGGAAACAATTAAAGAAATATTTAAAACATTTATTTTTTACAATGGTGGGAAATTTTGTTTATGTCGTACATGTAAAAATAATTATTACTTTCACATTTTTACTAAAAGAAAAACTAGTCTGGTATAGAAAATGAAATAGACATTCCGTGAAACCCAGTTTGAAAAAATAGATCAAATTGGTAAAATTTTATCAGTACACACATTGAATAATAGTAAAAATAATAATTAAAAAATCGTTTCAAAACATTGGTATGGAAGAAAAATGATTTTTTACCAATGTTAAAAATAAAGTCAATATTTCAAAAAACATTCTTTTGAAATATTGAGTATATAAAGAGTGTAAAATTAAAATAACATGTTTATTTTTATGAAATAAGAATATTTTAATAAAATTATTATGATCCTTGAGAGATATGTTATAATATTTCATAATCTAAAATGTTGTAAAAAAGTCCTAATAAACAATGAGATTATAATATAAAACTTTTACCACATGGGTATCTTCTAAATAATCATCCAAAAAAAATAAAATAATTTATATAGATATGTAGATCCCATAATTTCATGAGAATAGTCATAAATTTAATTCATGGGAAGTATATATACCACAAAAAATAAATTAGTGTTGAATCTGGCATGTGTCCCACATAAATTACAATGAGATGAAAATCCCCAACATGTTTTGGTAACCTTTGAATCATAAAGACCATTAAAAAATAAATTTAAATGATACATTAAATATCCTAAGAATAAATAAATTCATGATACAAAATCTCATAGGGTTGTTATATACACCTCATAAAAATATAGTTTTATAATAAAACATATGTCGCAAAGAATGAAATTTGAGACAAAAAAACTGTTCCTTAAGTCTCAACTTCATTTGTACACATTGGAAAAAAACTAAAATAATATAGTTTTATTATTAAAAAATTTAGAACAATATATAAAAAAATATTATACCATTTATGATTTACTTAATACCTTTTATTAACGATTTCTTAACAATTCCTGGTTAAAATCACATTTTGGGTAATAACTGCTTAGTTTTTCAAGAATGTTTTATTTTTATATTTTTAGTCCTCAAATTTTGATCAGGTTTAAATCATATAAAAAATTAGAAATAATATAAATATCATATATATTCTTTATATAATTATTTAGAGTAAACCATTAAACTAAGTCATAAAAATTGAATTACATCATTTACGGAGACGGTAGGTCATACATACGTATGAACGTTGTTTTCATTTTCTCGATGGATGAAATGAAATAATGGTATGTAATATATTAAACTTAAATAATAATTTATTTGTCATATATATAACATATATTCATTAAATTTTCCCTTATTACCTTCTATGCAAAGCATAATTAAAAAAATTAATCACGTCCTTCATGAGGTGGTAGTCTTTTGTACACACAAGCGACATTATCGTATTCCCACAGATTGGAAAGTAATAATTTATATATGATATTATAATTATATGAGTATAATAAATTCATAAATATAATATATAAAACATAAATCCATCATTATAACCATCAATTATTATTGGTGATGGAAAATGAATAACATCGATTTGTGATGCGGTATTTTTCCATACACATGATTGAAGATTTTATTTCCCATTTGATGGAAGAAGATATAGATTCAGGTAATTAAATTAACATATAAAATCTCAATATATGGGAGTAATTGGTGTTATTATATTTTCATATTTGAATATTAATTTAAGGATGATGAGAATAAATAAAATAAAATACATGTTTAAGAATTCTTCCTCTTCTTCAAAGAACCTCATTAGGTTTATTCATAAAGCCTTTATAGGAGGGTTTCCTAATAAAAATATGGGTTATAATATTTATGGAGGGAATTAATGAATTTATTTGTTATTGTATTGTGTGAACCAAATAGTTTTGGAATCGTTAAGTGTGAAGGAGTGGGGGTGGAATTATATAAGTTGGGGATAGGACACACATGAAATTTTTGAAAAGAATATGGTTGATCCACGTTTTTCACATGCCACAAGGATCCAAAATGGATCATTTTTTAAAATAAGAGTAGATAAGGTCATACTTTGGTCATCCAGCGGGATTTGGATATGTTTCTAGGCTATTTTACTACATATAATTTTTGTTTAATTCCCAGAAAATAGGTTTTAACCACAACTATAGTAATTAAGTTTTACTATTTTTACTATTCATATTGACCAAAAAATAAGCTCAAAAATATTATATCATGACTTGGACTTCCTTGAGCCATGAACCTAGTTTTTAGACCCCATGGTTCTCCTGTAATACCTTTTTTTCCTTCCAAGCACTCCACAAGCTATAACTCACTAGGGCAGCTTATTAGACTGATAATTATCCCCACAAGCCAACAAATGTTCTTTTAGTTTGCTTTATCCTCACCAACACACACCAAGGGAAACATCTTAGATGTTCACCCTTATTGATCACTAATCCATTAAATCATTGTCATCTATGGATTTATCATCTGGTAGGCTCCTTAAAAGAAAGATTCACTTTATTGACATGGGTAGTTACATTTAGCATTTATAGTCTAACTTTTCCAATGGTGTTACACTATCCACCCCTTTAAATAAAAACTGCCTAGATGAATATGCCAAGACTCAAAACTATGTAGTTCTTCTATAACTCTGGTTGGGTATTGTCTCTAATAGCAAAAGTAACAATTGGTCCACAAAAACTGCACAAACACCCTGTCCTAACATGGTCGTCAGGTCCTAGCCCATTGGGTACCGCCATTTACCCCACAAACATGTAGGCCCTAGTGGCCTCACTTTTCTGATATGGAATCTTCATGAAGAGCTATTTAGGGATATAAATTTTTATGTAATGGAGGATTTAACACCTTGTTACATTTCTGTTAGGTACATTTTAATCATTGTTTTGGATTTTCTTTTTCATTAGTTGGTTAAGGATGAGAAGAAATTGGGAAGATACCTATAATGGTGAAGTAAAGGATTTGTTTGAATTTAAATCATAAAAACCTAGAGTTTTTGTAAAATTTTGGGGATTTTAATGTTGTTTTAATGAAAGTAAAAGATGTTCTCCAAAGGGATATTTTTATAATTATATAATGTTATAATATCAAAATTATTATAAAATTGATTACGATGAAACAGTTTGGATTAATAAAAATATAACAGAACTATTTTTATATTTAAATAAATTTTTTGAAAAATGGTACTTTTGAAATTCATTAAACAGAAAAGGTTATTTTTAATAAGAATCTATGTTCTTCACTATTAACTAAAAAATTAATATTTTCCAAAAAATATCAAAAATTCACTATAATATAATTTTGAAATTTTGATTAAAAAATGATGTTATTTATGTCAAATAAATTTTCTAAAAAGGTCACAATTTAATTCCATTATTTTTTCACAAAATTAATTAAAATAATTTTTTTTGAAAATAAAATTTTCAGGTTATATACAGAAATTAGTTAAAATTAAATACTTTTTGATTAATATATTTTCATTATCGAAAAACATTAAATAAATATAAAAACAGGTTTATTCATATTCATGCCACTAAATTTAACATCAATGTCATAAATATCAAGTTTGTACAATAATATTAATAGTGTATTGTGGTTTGTAAAACTCGGTGTTGCGTATAATAGAAGCTAACAAATAAATTAAATTTATTTGAAAAACATATTTCATCAAAATATCATGGTGTTTAATTATACCAAAATCAAAATTAAATAATTATTTAAAATTCCATCACTTTGGTACAAAAAAATGAGGATACTTTTTCATCACTAAATCTTGAGGTTCCCACATAGTTTCCCCAAGCTAGTGGTTTTTCTGAAAAATATTAAAAAGGTCAGTGATCCTTTTTTCATGGAATAGTCATTGTATGATCCAAAATATACACACATTTTTCTTTATAAGAAACATCATTCTCTTTTTTATTACCTATAGTTTTAGTACATGTTCTCGATCAATTATGTACTTCTTTTGTAGAGATACATGGAACACACTATGAACTTTGGAGTAATTCAGTGGAAGCACCAAATGATAAGATATTCTCTAGATACAATCAATTTTATGACCCCATCCCACCAAAGATACCAAAATTATACGAGAGAGATAATGTCACCTAAGTCCCACATGTAGTAATCTCTAGTTTGGGACTGACACCAAGGGTATAAAATTCTAATAGCATGAGAGGCATTGCCCTCAATAAATAAAACAAGAGCATGAGATAGGGTAAAAAATCATGAAAAAAAATCCTACATATAATATAAATTAGAATAAAAAACAATCCCACAATTCAAGTACAATGTAATAATAATACATATAAAATTATCTAAAGTAAATACCAAAAAATAAAAGTCTATAGAAGGAACAAAACAGCAACTACAACCCATATAGTAATGTTCAGATCTGTCCCCAAAGTCCTACTTGAAACTTGAAAAAAAAGTATAATTATGGTGAGCATAAAAGGTATACTTAGTATTGACATAACTAATACTCAAGTGAATATGTGAAAAAAGAATTCTAATACACTAGTGAACAACCAAAAAAACTAACAAGAACCTATATAGGTCATCTAACAATACATGGCCTCACCATGGATCACTTAATAAATCATTCATCCAATATAATAATACATAATTGATATCATAAAAATAAATGATCACCACTACCTCTTCTCTACTAATTTTATTATCTCAATCTCCAATGCTGAACATCCTATGCTCATATCCCTTCTACACAAATCACATCAAATACCACCCATAGACACTTGGGCCATATATCACATCATAATTTGACCATAGGCACCTAAGGAACAAATCACATCACATACCTCCCATGGATATCAGACCATAGATCATAACAATAATTAGAGAAGTAGGGTGTCATGAATGTGTAGGAAATTAGTTGTGTTCCCTCCTCCTACCACATATGACCCCCACCATATCTCACATCACAACTACATCATATCTCACTCTTAGACACCTACTCTAAAATGTCACATATCTCACATATACACATGGTCCATACAAACACTGTTGATGGAAGATCGTCAGATAGGGGGAATCCATCCATCTGTGTCATCGCCTTCCTAGATGTTCGTGAAAACACGAGGAACTTAGAACCTCTGAGTGCTGGTATGATTGTCCAACTTGGTTGGGGAATGTATATAATAATATAAACATATATGATATATGGTTGACACAAAATACCCAACCTATGGGATCATATCAATAATTCTAGAACTCACCACATCACCACTATGTAACATATCAATCATCCCAATCACTGCCACCAATATATGAAACACACCACACAACATTTTCCACATTTATCTTTCATGTTTCACCAAATTTATTCATTAACACATTTAGAAAACATATCTATTTTCATCCAGTTATATTATATTAAAAAAACATTCATTCATTTGTTTCATTCATCATCATAATTTATTCCACTACTACCCAAGAACTAACACAACCACTCCACACAACCATCCCAACACACATCAATTGTCACAAAACCACACATCCACCATAACCATCACACATCATTACCCATGTTATCTCACAAAATAACAACCAAACATCTCATGCATAAAAAATGACCACATCCATGTACCAAAACCACTTTTCTACAACATCTACGCCCCAACCATTGTTCCATAACCTCTATGCCACAACCTTTATGCCTCAACCACTGTTCCACAACCTTTGTATAACAACCACTATTCAACAACCTCTTCACCACAACCTCTACACCACAACCAATACTCCATAACCTCTATGCCACAACCACTACACCAAAACCACTATAGCACAACCACTATGCCATAATATATATTCCACAACCTCTACACCACATCACACAGATTCTCGTATCACACAACAGCTCACATCATAACCAAGCTAACTATCCACCATTCCACTACCCCACATACTACACAAACCATATGGTCACTGATATCACCACACAACAATAAAAACGCACACAAATTGTCACAACAAGCAAAACCACATAGAAAAGAAACACATCCTGGATTCATATTTTTCCTTGGGATTTATCACATTACTTATTTATATGATCATAGGTATTAACACACAAACCAGAATCCTGTGTATATCAATTATTATCCAAATATACTTTCTATAACCTTTTATTAAGGTATGATAACACAACAACATAACAAGGTTCACTACATCACAAAAAATACAGTTCAAAAAAGGCTCCCAACATCTGTTATTTCCATAACTGGCAACAGACATGCATAATAACATCAGGAAAAGTAATAATAAAACAGTATAGCATGGGATAACTCCTTGTACCCATAAATTTTTAAACCTAATAATTAACTTTATGATTATAATGACCCTTAGTATCCACCTAAGTCTAAGGAAAAAATTTAAGATTCCACACATAGAATGTAAAAGAGTGAGAACAAGGATCATCTACCTCAAAGAAGCTTTCAAATCCCACTGCGCACCATGGGGAAGAGTAGAAACATCCTAGAAACCACAAATGCTCGTAAAACCTATAGATCAACCTAAACAACCCCTAAGGGTTTTCAAAACATTCCAATAACTCCTCATAGACCAAAGAATCATTTTTTTTAATTGAAATCATAACAGATTAAGAGAGAGTAAGGAGGCTTGATGGAATCCTTGAAACCCTCTAGTTACATGTAGTGTAACTAATACACGATGTGTAATCCTTGAGTATCCAGATGTTCCATATTTCATTAAAAAATGTGTCACCTCGAATTATTAATCACAAAAATTATTACATTTCTTGTAAAAACTCGTGAGTTATACTTCACAAGTCTTGTTCCTTCCTTTCACGTCATCTAAAAATTACATCTCATTCATTTTCTCTACTTCTCGTTCTTAGTAGTGAAACTCCTTAGGCCTCACTCCAAGCCTCCTACAAGAACCTCTAACACCAAAAAATGGAAATGTAATGAATTAAAAAAGAATAGTTAATTAAATTATATTCCTATAAAATGATTATGTACCTTATATATTTAAAACCAATTCCAGAAGGAATTTGAACCCAAAACCACCCAACGATTTACCTCTTAAGGATCTCATCATACCTCAATTCTAAAACCACACAAAAATTCCAATAGAAATAGTCACAAAATATCTTGTGCAACCTCGTCACCACACACCCACATCACCTCAATATCAAATATAAACCAAAATCCACAAAAAACCACATATCCACTTAAAAACCCATTATAACCTCCATGTAAACCAAACAAACCACTACCAGCAACAAACCACACTACCTCAATCACATAAATCAGGGAATTATATCCTCAATGTCAAGATACTATCCACTATGGGTCTCACTTCCTCACATGAATGGGTTTAATTACATCATAGTTAATTCATAGCGATTATGAATCAGGTCCTCCCATTTCCAAGTGTCGGAACATTATTACACATCACACATTAAGGGAAACAACATATCTCATAACATACCAAGATCCAAACATCACAATATAAGAAAAAAATAAAAACTCAAAACATATTTGGGTAATTAGAACATATCTACATATCTCATTCCTAAGTACTCTCCTCCATGTAACCATGCCTCTATAACACACAAACTAATGGAATGGTCTAACCATGTAGAACCTTATCTCCTTGATCCTAGATATATACTAGTCTCTCCATGAATATAGTGTTGTCTTTGATATCCAACTCTCCTCAATAAATAAAATGGAATTCATCACAAAGATACCTATCAAGATAGGAAATATGGAAGATTTTTTAGATCCTCTCCAACCATAGTGGCAATTGCAAGAAATATGCCACCTTTATAACATTACCTAACACTTTAAAGGGCCCAACAAACCTGGGAGAAATTTTACACCCCCTGCTAAACATATATATCCTATGTGAAGGGGAGACTATCAATAACACATGGTATCCAACCTCAAACTCTATGGGCCTCCATCTATGATCAGCATAGGTCTTCTGATGGTCCTTAACCATCCTCATCTACTCATGAACCATCTATATCTTCTCAGTCATGCTTTACACTACATTAGGATTAATTACTTCTAACTCTACAACCTCTATCTAACATAATGAAAAATGAAATGGTCGCCTATAAAATTACTCAAATGGAAACATAACAATGGAATATTGATGGATATTATTGTAAAAAACTATACCAAAGGCTATTGTTATACCCAAGATCCACTAAAATCCACGATTCATCTCTCCAACATATACTCCAGTTTCTGGATGGTCTTATCTTTATTCTTATCTATCTAAGGGTTGAAAGAAGTGATAAGGTGAAGTTGGGATCTAAAATAATTATACAATACCATCCAGAATCATGAGGTAAAACAAGGATCCTGATCATAGATGATTGTCCTTATCACCCCATGAATCCTAACCACATCATCCAAATACCACCCTCCCAAAAAATATATGGCACTTAACTCACAATTTTCTGAGAAGTGATATGATTATGTCAGTTGGTCTACTACCACCCAAAATGAATCACAACATCCTATAGAGTAGGGTAACCCTGTGATGAAATCTATTGATATTTCCCCCATAACAAATCAAGAAGATCCAAGGACTGCAACAATCCTTCCAAAACATGGTTCTCTTCTTTCACCTATTGAGAAACCATACATCTAGCCACAAACTGTGATACTAAATATTGCATACCCTTCTAAAAAAATTATCTCCTCATACCATGATACATCTTTACCACACCAAGATGTACCACTAAAAGGGAGTTGTGAAACTCATAAAGAAATCCCTCATGACTCGCTAGAAGACAAACAAAAACCCTTGGAAAGGAACTTGGTTCTGACCATATCTTGAAAATATTTTAGAAGCATCACCATATCCAACATGGTCACACATTTTCTCTTCCTATGAGTCTCCCTGCAGAGACCCCTTCACATGTTACATCAAATACAACTCCACAATCATCTGGTAAATAATTCCTCAACCACTACTCTCTCAAATGTCATGATTCATCACCAAAATATCCTACATTCCATTCCAAACATCTACAAAATCCCGAGCCACATACTCTTAAGACTTATAATGAAAAGAATTGACAACTAAATTACCCTTTCCTAGGGTGTAATTGATCTCAAAACCATAGTACTAAAAAAATTTATCCACCTCTACTAGCATAGATTCATATCTTGTTGAGAAAAAAAATATCTCTGGATATTATGGTCCATGAAAACTACAAAAAACTTACTAAGGATATAATTACACCATAACATTAGGGTGAACACAATAGACACAAACACTAGATCATGGGTTCCATAGTTACACTCCTGGGGGTATAACTTCCTAGATACAAATAGATCACTAGTCTCTACTACATCCACACATATCCTAAGACCATATGGTACAAATCACATTAAAACTCAAACAACACACCCTCCTCTCAAAAAATGAAGCACAAAAGACTAAATTTTTTTTTTTAAGGAAATAGAATTATAGTTGGAACAAATCTGTCCGACAAAAAAATCATTGTTATTTTTGGACAGCACCATCAATGGGGGGAGAAAATAAAGAAAAATCATCTACAAAACATTGATAATATCCGATGATACTAAAGAATTAGTTAATCTATGCCACATTATTATGGGATAAACAAGAAAAAAGTACTTATAACTTTGAAAGGTCTACTACCGAACCCTGTTAAGACACCATAATTTCATGTAAACACACCTCTCATGTCTAGAACTCACACTTGGAAAACTTCCCATAAATCTGGTGATGTTGAAGAACCTAGAAAAAAACAATTAGATTCATCAAAATATCATCCTCCAATTTTGAGTATGACCAGATACCAGTGATGAATACAATAAAAATCCAATCCCGGAAGTCATGAAACATGAATTTCATAAGTCCCGTTAACATAGATATAGTGTTCTTAACACCGAATGGCATAACAAAAAACTCAATGTACTTGTACCTACATCTGAAGAAATCCTTCTGAATACCCTCTTCTTTCACACTTAAATGTTGATATCCAAATCAATATCAATTTTCAAGACCCAAATATCACCTCTTAATTGGTTGATAGATCATCGATACTCATAAAGGGGTAACTATTCTTCATTGTTACATGGTTCAACTTTCAGTAGTCTATACAGAACCTCAGACTAACCTCTTCATTCATGGAAAACCACACCAAAGCACCAAATGGTGACACAGTGGGTTAGATGAAACCCGTATTCATAAGATCATCCACCTTATACCTCAAATCACTAAACTCTATGGGTGTCATCTGATATGGATCCATTGAAATCAGAGATGCACATAGCTATAAATCTATCCCAAACTCGATAGCTCATCAAGAATGTAATGTCATAAACTCCCCTCTAAAAAGATCTAGGTACTCCTCCATAACCCTAATATCATCCCAAACCTATGATTATACTATAAAATCTACTAACTCGTAAAATATTTTCTTCACATTCATACCACCTAATTGATAACCTCACTTTCCAATGAACACCACTCGCTAGCCATCCATGTCATAAAATGTAACACTTCTTAAAAAAATGGATTAATGGATGAATGGAATATAGATAATAAAAAACAATTATAATATTTTATGATTTTATTTTCAACAAGAAGAATTCTCCCACAGACTGGGGTTTCCCTATCACTAGTTTACTTTCTCGGCACAAATCAAACATTGATGTTTGGCCTCCAACTATTATAGATAACACCAAAGAAATTGGAAGCATTTACACATCTATTCCCAATATACATACCAATTTAATATGAATAAATAATTATGAGTATCTCGAATAAAATAAGTCACACACAATGGTAGAAAATAATCTAATCATACCTTGAACAACTCTTGGCCCTGTTGGCGCTGCTACCTCTAACATGTCCATATAACCATGCCTATCTTTTCTACCATTCTGTTGATTTCATACACAGTCTTTTTATAGCCTGGGTCCTTATGAAAATGGAATATAATTATTCTATCCTATAAAATATCCCCATACTCTAAGCTACTTAACAACAACCTACGACCCCTTTAGTTAGAAATACCATATAGGAAACTCTGGATGAAGAAAAAGGGCTAAATTTTCCTTCTGAAATTGGAATATTTGAGTGAAAAAACATTTATCCGAGCAGTTCCCATATCTACCAAATATATGTAGTAAAAATAGAAAACCCATAATGGGAATTCATAAACCACTTATCCCTGTAGGTAAGAAAAGAAACTTCCATGGTTGGTTCCCTACAAAATAGAACCCTGAGAGCCTGAACACTTGTGGCCTACTTCCAAAATATCTACTTCTCTAAACACATAGTTATCCTCCCTAACATGGCTCAGATCCCAAGTAAATCATCTTCTTTATTATATTATCCCTTTTCGCCTCCAAATACGTTTGTTGTATAAACAGAGTAACTGCATCCCGGATCATTGGGCATAAAATCCACCTCTAGATGTCTTGTTATGAAATCCTGATCTGATAAAACACCTAGATAAAAGTGAAGGATTTCTTTCAACCTGATCCCAAGCTCTCACATGCTCATAATCCCTTGATGAAGGGACTGAAAGCCCAAACTATTGGTTTCCCACATCATAGATGATATAAAATCTTCCTAAAACTCCCTCTAAAAGTCGGGCCACAAAACATTTTTCTCTTTTAGATCACCAAGAAATAGAATCCACCACTGATGTGAAGCTCCCCATGTCTGACTAACTTCCAAAGAAACCGAAAACTCTTCCCATGCTTGGATAATACCAAAATTGATCTCAATATCCTATATCTAGTGCTCCTTCTCTATATATGAGACACTCCACTCATACTTACCCAAACTCTACCACTAAAAGTCATGCAAGACCCACTCTCAGTCCTCATCCACCTATAACAGGTCCTCCACCCGATGATAAACAAGATCATCCTACGGAACATCAACTTCTTGAGAAACGTTCAGATTAAGATTAGGATCCATTCATGAAAATAAGAAGAATATATTAGGCCTCATTTCATGGAATTTTATCAATTATTAATTAATTTTTACATTTTGTTTTCCAAAAATACCCAACTAAAACATGAACACAAGTCATCATGATGCATTTTCCTCTCCTAAATCTCTACTCAACAAATAGTTCCAACAAAATTGGTTGTTCAATAAGCTCATAGTCCATGCACTGGATCATAGGAGGGGCTAAAATCTCGGGTCCTAGCTAGTCTCTCTATCCTATGTCATGCACTAAGGTTGACTAGAACTACTCTCATACTAGCGTATGAAATACTCACTTTTCTTAACTCCAAACTCCATCCTATCTCTCAACCATCACATTTGATTCCACTTTTTCATGACCCCCTCCCACCAAATATTTCGTATGAAATGGAGAGAGATAATGACCATTGAGTACCATATCCTTTAGGCCCCAAGTCAGATACTAGCACCAAGGGTATAAAAATATCACATTATGGTAGGAATTACCATCAATAAATAATAACTAGATCAAGATATAGAATTAAAAATTACTAAAAATCTCCAAAAATTATATAATTATCAAAAAAAATCTGTGTTGAATGAATATGTAATAATTATATATTTAGATTTCTAAAAAGTATTTACCCAGAAGACAATTCTACAGTAGGAGCCTAACAACAACTCGAACCCAGCTAGGAATATCCAGCTCAGTCCCAAAAGTCCTCCTAGAAACCTGAAAATACTTTATATACATTGGGTGACTAGAACAAGTGTAATCTATAAGTACATAACCACAACTTTATGTGAACATTTGGAAAGACCAAGCTAGTATGCTAGTGATAAAACAACCAAATGAACAAGCACTTAAATAGTTCATCTAACCATAACCAACCTCACCATGAATCACTCACCAAATCATGTGTAGAATATTATAATATAGAATCGATATCATTATAAATCAAGGTTCCCTAATGCCTCTCCCCCAATGATTTTCTGATCTTAAGAGTCGACATCGAACATCTTATTCTCCCACCCCTTCAACAGATATCACATTACATACTTCCCGTAGACACCTAGGCCACACATCACATCCCAACCCACCAATAGAAACCTAATATACACATCACATTACATCCTGTCAATAGAAACCTAGGACACTAATCACTTCCAGAACCATAGAAGCATGGTATCATTAGTATGAAATGAGTTAACCACATTCCCTCATCCAACAACACATAACCCCCACCATATTTTACATCACAACCACATCACGTCTCAGCCGTAGACACATGGTCCAAACATGTCACATGTCACTGATAGACACACGGGGCACACATCACTACTTAAGGAATAGTGGGGGTGAGGGGGTATCCAAACATCTATATCACTATCATCCTAGATGTTGGGGGAAACACTCGTAACTCATCATCTATGCGCATTGGTATGATTATCCATCTTGGGTGGGGAGTATATAAAATAACATAAGCATACAAGATATAGAGATACCACACAATGCTCAAACTATGGGTTCACATCAATAACCCTATATCACACCACAACACAACCACATACCAAAAATCAACCATCTCAACCACTTCCACCACTATATACAACACACCACATAATACACACAACATTTTCCACTTTTAACATACATGTTTAATGACATTTATTCACTAATCTATTAACTAAATATATCTATTTATTCATTATATTAAATTAACCACCCATTAATTTATCTGTTTCATTCAGAATCATAATTTATTCCACTGATAAATGAGAAACTAACACAACTCACCACGTAACTAGACTAACACAAATCAACAATCACTATACAATACATCCTCCATCATCACCACATCTCACCTCTCAAGATATCTCAGAACCCAAAAACCACATATCTCATCCATCACACTAACACAACCTCTACATACGAGAACCACATCCCCAAAAAATTTGTGCCACAGGCACTATGCCATAACCTCTTCACCATAACCACTTCACCATAAACTTTTCACCCCAAACTCTACCCCACAACCACTATTTTACAACCTATCTTTCACAAAATCTTTGAAAAAACCATTTCACTATAACCTCTACACCACAACCACTATGCCAAAAACATTTTCACCATAACCACAATAAAATAAAATCTATGCCACAACCTTTTCTTCACATCACACAACTACCCACATTGCACAACTTCTCACATTGCATCCATGCCAACAAAACATTGTGTTACTACTTTCCATACCACACAACCCAACCGATCACTAGCATCAACACTCAACAACCGCAAGTGACAAAAGGAATCACAACAAGCACAACCTCACAAAACATAAACAAATCCCATATTCATATTTATTTATGGTCTTTATCACATTACTTAATTATATTAGCATTCGTATTATCATAAAACAAGAATCCATGGGAAACCAATTATTATCCAAATATATATTCCTTAAAAAATTTATTCAGGTGAGATCACATAAAAACTTGGTAAGGGTATTCACAACATAAAAAATACAATGCAGAAAGGACTCTCAAGAGCTGTAATTTCTAGAATTGTAAATACCCATGAATAATAACATCAACAAAAAATAACAAATCAATATAGCTTTTGATAGCTTCCAATACCTATCAATTTTAATACATTATAATCAATTATATGATTATGTTTACCCTTAATATCCACAGAATGGTAAGAAAAAACATTTATATCTCACACATAGCATGTACATGTGAGAGAATAAAGATCCCTTACCTCAAAGAATTTTTATGATCTATTTGTGCACCTCAAGGTGTAGAAGAAACAATATTCAAACCATAACCGCTTGAAAGCCCCATGGACTAACCTAACTATATCAAATGGTTGTCAAAACGCACCCAAAACACCTCAAAAATCAATGAAATGCCATCTTAGAAAATCCCCAAGATAAGAATGAGGGAAAACCACCAAGAAATCACTACTACACAATAAACCATTAACAACACTAGAATTGCCCTTTATCAATGCTAAACAAGTGATTACTAATGGATCATGATTAAAGTCATATCCTTTTATTATCACTTTTAAAAGAGTTGATAAAACAATCCATTTACTAGTGCTTTTATTTAGCACTAATAATGTTTCCATTTATCTTGTTTTTTATAAGAACTCATAAAAGGGAATACTGTAATGCATTGTAACAGCACACTGAATCACCATAAATATGGAATATTGTAGTGTGTTATAACATCACACTTCCAGCACTAGAAACAACACCATAAATTATAAAAATTATCTATCATTACATAGTTTAAATGAAATAATATTTACAACACAAATAAAAGAAAAACCCATATATTGTAGAGGAAAAGAACACACCTGTATAGAAGAACAAACCAACCCTCCTCAAGAAAAAAATACACCTATATAAGAAAAAAATTATTTTTTTAGTAATTATATAATGAAATAAGTCTAATAAAAAATTCAATTTTAAACCAAACATTGAATTATATGAGGAATATTGTCTATAATATTGTGTTGTGGTTGATTCTTTCATATCACACCATTTCTTATTGGTATTCAAAAATTATCTTTGGGAAAAATAATCACATAAGTATAAGATAAAAATGATATGAAAATTAATGAAGTAATAGTAGATCAAATGATGAGAAAATTAATTGAGTTATATGGGAAACATCATGTTTCATTTTGATGTGAGACTGATTCCAACATGTCACAAATGAATTATGAATTTTCATCCAAAATTATCAATACTATATGAGCATGTTTAATTAGTTTTCAGTGATTGATACTTTTTGAAGTAAAATTTCAATTTTAAACCAATAATAGAAACGTTGATTAATAGTTGTAATATCATGTATTTGATTTATTTTATTTTATTATTAAAATTCAATAATGACTTATGGATCATTTTACTAAATTATCAAAAAAATCTACTTGAATTTACTCAATTTTATGTATATATGTTTTCTTTTTCAATAAAATTAATGTCACTTATAAATAAAGAGATGTACATGGAGTCATAAAAGTAACACTGTGCATTGAATTTATGTATGAATGATTCCAACACGTCCCAAATTAATTATGGATCATTTTATTAAAGTATAAAAATATTCAAAATGTGTTTTCTCAGTTTTGGGTATGTCACATTTTTTTACTAAAATTTCATTTTAAACTTGAAATGTAGACTTTTATTCATACTAGTCACATTGTTCTCTTTTCTTGACATAATAATGATTCAAAACATCAAAAATAAATTGTGAATAATGTTTAAATTTATCATGAGAATCTATGTGTGTTTTATCACAGTTCAATGAGTGGATCATTTTGAACTAGAATGATAATTTTGTGCTAATATCGAACACAATGAGATATAAAAAGAACACTATGAATATGATTGAGGTGAGCATGATTATTACACATCAAAAATGACTTATGGCTCATTTTCTTAAAGTATCAAAAGTAATGTGAATGTGTTTTCTGGGTTTTCAGTTTGTCATTTTTCCTTTTAAATAAAATTAATGTCAATTTTATATAAAAAGAACCACTTAGATTCATATAAGTCACACCTTGAACTGGATTGAGGTATAGCCGATTCTTACACATATTAAATAAATTATTGATCATTTTCCTAAAGTATCATGGCCATAAAAATGTGTTTTCATGATTTTGAGTTTTTCACATGTGTTTTTTACTTAAATGTCATTTTAAACTGGAAACACAGACTATGAGTCATACTGAACCCATCGTGTGTCAGTTTAATATTATATTGGTTCCTACATGTCAAAAATTACTTATGAATCATTGTCATAAATTATCAATACAATTTAATTGTGTTTTATAAATTTTCATTGAGTGGCCCTTTTGAACTAAATTGTTAACTTTAATCTAATAATGGACACTTTGAGCCATATTGGGGACATCATGCACCATATTGAGGTGCAACTAATTCTTACATATCATAGATGACTTATTGATTATTGTCCAAAATTACCAAAACAATCTTAATGTGTTTTATAAATTTTTTATGTGATGCGTGTTTTGAACTAAATTTATAATTATAAACTAAAACATATAGTTTGATTCATATAGGTCACACCATGTATCCGGTTGAGTTGCGACTAATTGAGTATGTGATTTGTATTTCTTTCAACCATATGCGCCAAAATATAAAAGAAATAAATGTTCCATTTTTCTTAAGAATAAAATACATGCTTCATTAAATGCCTCATCCAAAAATAACATGTTCTCTCTTTTTTGGATTTTTACAGATGATTGAATGGAAAATTTGACTTTCAAAAAGATATAAGAAAAAAATTACTATTAGACAAAAATGATAAGAAAATTAACTTAAAAATATTGAACAAAATGGTGACAAAATTAACTAATTTAGTAGTAAGAATTCACATTTCCATGATGGTTGTATACATTATTGACCCATTTACTTTTGGTGTTATCTCGGTTATAGCCTCCAAACACAAGAAGCTTTAAACAGACAACCCCAAATAATGAAATATGAACCACCTATACAAGAAAAAAATTATTATGTTAGTAATACTATAAATAAATAAATTAAACAAAAATGTTGAACAATAAAATAATAAAATGTGAATTTTAAACTGAAACAACACAATTCAAGTCATACAGGGTACACTGTGTATTTCTCTAAGGTATAGTTGATTCCTATATTCCTATTTATCTTACACGTGCATTAAAAAATCTAGATTATCTAACAATATTTTCATTTAATAACCCAGAATGTTGACTGCATTGGAGAATAATAAGAAAATTGCATCATCAAGAGTGAATCATCCTTATTGATTACATGATCAAAATATAGGTTTGAATCATCCTTGTTGATGAAATCATGTATTCCAAGAAAAAAAACCATTAGTGTAAAAATATTAGAGTTAGTTTATTGAACTAAAATAAATATTGACATATGATTTCTTATGAAACCTAATAAAATCAATCATTCCATTTTTTCAGCATAGATAGTACGATATCTTCGATAAACCATTTACCTTCTTTGATGGAAAAAAATTCAGTGTGACCCAATATATATTTTCAGAAAACACTAAACTACATTATAAATTATTTAACCCATTTTTATAGTATTAAACAATAGTATATACCTTTATAGAATCTAAATGACACTATGATATAACTCATCTATTAGTAGTCCTGGAATGTGCTGTGTATTTGTATATCCTTTTCAATATTCTAGGTGATGACAAACTGTAACATAACATCATCATTATTTTTCATCAAAATGGAAATATCCCTTTTTTCATGTATTTTTTATTGAGAATTACGATGATATTTTTATTAATGATCTTGTAATCCAAATAAATTTATATAATGAGTGTGAAATTTTATAATAAATGTTACTTGTATATATTTTACAAGAATTTGTGATATTATATCACACCTTTAATTGATGATGAAATAGATCAAATAATTCCACCACCCACCAAATATAGACCACTGTATTTTTCATTTCTATAAATTCATTACTCAATTGATGAAATTTTTTATTTCATTATTTTTTAGAGGTTTTGTATCTAGATACTAGAATCTTTTTTAAATGGATCTTCATTTAGATTTCTAGGGCTTCATGATTTCATTTGAAGAAATATTTTCATTTTAAGGGGTTTCTTTATAAATTTGATTCTTTTCATTTGATGCCATGTTTCCTTTGACATCATCCCTCCTCAATGACCATGATATCTTAATAATGGTTTTCTTCCAATAGTTATCTCATACACCTGATGGCTTGGGTGTTTGATTATACATAAATTTAATCAAAAATTGTTCTCAAACACAGTGGATTTTATCTTTAGTGTAAAGTGTTTTGTGCACTTTTCAAAAAAAAATCTCAAACACAACCTTGATATGATCATTATTCTGCTCTATTCCACAACAATTTTATTTTTTGTAGGCTAGAACTTTGCCTCTTCATCTTCCTAGGTCTATACATCTTCCACATCCTCTAGATCAGTCTCTAACTCTGACTCCAAATACACCTATACCTATTTTACCATCTATATCTCTGAATCTGCCTCTACCCCCACCTCCACCATTTCACAAACAGTTTATTTTTTGAAGGCCTGTAATTATAAAAAATTGAATTACTTTTTTATAATTCTCCTTGAGAAATATATAAAAAATAATATATGAGAATTATGAAATAATTATTCACATCGCAAATATATTTCTATGGTTATTGACCATACTATATCAAAAACATAACAGGTAATCACCTGATTTTCTTTGGAATACATTTTGATAGTATTCACGTTTCCTACTCATCTCAGAATCAATTTAATTCATTTTCCGAGTATGAAGGTTCTCTTCAATATTAGTAGTACTGAGAAAATAAAGAAAAATAGTTATGAAAGATTTTTAATGAAATTGTAATTACCTTTATAAATTACATGTTTGGGGGAAATTGTTTTTCTATAGTTTATGATCTCTCTCATAAATTTTCAAACATGATATACATAATGGATGTCATTATCTTACTTCAAACACTATATCAACGTTGACAAAAATAAGTGAATTTTTTTTAATTTTTGTCATAGTAAAATATTTCAATATATGCTTTAATTAGATTCTATTTGAACTAATCTTTATCATTTTATGTTTAAACACTAACATTATTCCCATATTTATCCAATACATAGAAACTTTTCTAACATAACAAAATTATTTTCAAAACATAGATTGAAATATTTTATTCTGATTTTATTTATAAAATATTTATTTCAGTGTATCACAAAATCAAAATAAACATCATGTTTGTTCTGCTTTTTGGATATCCATGTATTGGATCTAAAAAATAAATACTTTGGGTATCTAGACTGACTATGATCAACATCGAGTGCTACCTAAAAAACACAAATAAGTAATAAAATAAAATAAAAAATATATTTTATGTGAATAGATTTTATAGTTTTACTTATTTATTATAGGTATCAAAAATATTCCTTCTTAATCTATTTTTTCTCAAAATTATTGAGTATCTCATTTATTTTCTTCTCAATCTCTTTCTTATCCAAATATGGTTTTCTATATAAATTATACAAGCATTAATGAACTTAAACCATTATTCCCACGGTTTTTCCTTTATGTAGTAGTAATATAAATGCTTATAGAAAATTTTAATTGTTAATAACTTTAATATTTACATTCTATAACTATTGAGATAGATGTAATATGAAAGTGTACCTTAGGTATGTATTCACAATTGAGACTCTCAGCCATTCATTCTTAAGAATCTTGTTTATAATCTTAAGACTAACTATGTATGTCATGAATTTTCTATATATTTATTTTTCATATAGAATTTAAGACATATTTTAATCTTTAAATGAGATATATGTATAAAGTTGTAAAGATAATAAATGTTGTTCTAGAACTATTAGGGAGAAGGTACTTCAAGAGGGACCATTTGAATTCTTGGTCTATTCACTATATTTTTTAGTTTCATTCTTTGATTTTCCCATAAATGTATCTGTATATAATATCATACCGCACTTCAAGAACATTTTTCAACAACTTCAATAGGTTCTTCATGTGAAAAATTTGGTTAAATACATAACACTTATATATTTAAAATATTATATGTCCATTCTATAAAAGTTCCAATAGCATAATTGACTATTTTAATATTTGGATCACCAATTGAAATAGAAAACTCAGCATTTGGCTCATGAGCTACCTCAATACCAACTATCATGTGATATTTTCGAGTTATTTTTGGTGTATCTTATCTGTCAATATATTATACACCATACCTGTCACAATAAGGCAATGCATTGGTGTAGAAATAAAGAAATAAAATACAAATAGACCCTATTTAATTTCACAAATACAATGTTTTTGAAAGATATTTGATTCACATTTAGGAGAAAAATTAATGAAAAAATTGAATACCTCAGGTAAGGTATGTTGTTTAGATGGATGATTGTACCCAATGCTAGTGAGTTCATTTGGTTCTTTATTTATAGATCTTTATTCCACTAACGATTCTATTTGATCCTTTCTAATATATCGGTCTTCCAATATATACTAAATAATAATAACTTTAAAATTATCTATTTGATACTACAATCCTTTATCAAACTTATATATATCTTCATGTGGTTTTATCTTCTCAAAATATGTTCAAAGAGACAACCCAAAACCCACTCCTCTAATGTGATCATATTATTTAATCCATTTCAAAACCACAAAAGTAGTTTTTCTTCTAGTATGGTCATTGTTTATTATTTTATCTAAACCATATAAAAAATGAATATAAATTGATATTTTTATGTAATAATATTATAATGAAAAATGAATTACAATTATTTCATACTTACACATGTTTCACATACTTCTTTTATGATTTCATCAACTATTTTACCCTCTTTATTTATGTGAGACTATTTCCATAGCACATGACATAGTATGGAATTGGATTTTGATTTGGATTCATGAATATGAATATAAAAAAAGGTAAATAAGTTGTTTCATATCACATAAAAATTTCTTTATTGAGTTAAAATATATATTATTTATTCTATATTGAAGTTTACTCAATCCTTGCTTTGTGGTAGGGGCACATCGGTTTTGATGTACATTAATTTTTTTCATCACTCTTTTTTTATTTCATAAATTAATTTTTTTTAATCAAACTGGATAAAATAAATAAGTTAAAATAATATATTATTGGCAACAATGTACCTGAAATTATTTTTCATCATGATGACTAATGAAATAATTTCTTCTTTTATTCTTTATAATGTGTGCATAACTAACAAGTCAGAGAGGTGTTATATTCCCCTTAGCAACCTTAAGATATAACTTTGTAAGAAGAATATATAATCCTCTATAGAATTTTCTAATATCTATTTAGACAAATTCATTATGGAAACCATCTAAAATAAACAAAATCTATAAGGAATAATGAAAATTAAATCACCATTTCATTATATAATTTTTTGGTAAAATAGATAAATTATATCATAACATTACTTTTATATCATACTGAATGTTTTCCTTTATTATGGGATAGATGTGGTACCATGAATCAATATCAATATGCATATTCATCCTCATTGGGACCGCAACATGTCTAATTAACATTGACTTATTAGGGTAAATAGGTTGGCCGCATTGATTCAAACCAACCTCAAATTTCATACCCTAAATGCATTCCTTGATAATTTGATTCAACACTATGATGTTGCATTGTTGTTATTTTTTCATCAACATGTTGTTGATACCCTAATAATTTTTTAGTTTCGGCATAAATAGTCAATTCTTGCTAAATATTGGTAACACAATCATGTAAAAAATAAATTATTTGCATGACTAGTCAGAATTTTAATTTTTAATAAGTTGTTGAAAGTGTAAATGAAGTAAATAAGAAAATATTTTTTCTCACTATTTCCTTTTTTTACTTATATGATGTTTTTATATATGTAAATTCCAAGTTATATGAATACATCAATATATCATTATTATCATTATATTAACCGGTACAAATCTATGTTCTCGATTACATTAGTAACATTTAAATTACATACATTATACAGTAATTATCATTTGATATTCCTTTACTTTAAACAATGATTAAAAATATATCATCGCTGCATTTTTTATATTTGTTTCCCTTATATATTGGTAAAAATTTTTAAAATTACATATACCTCCTTTCCCAATTTCAAATCCATATTGTGTACTGTTAAAATATGCATTCATTATATACTGAATGTCCACTAGTGTATGTAGTATACATTTGGTATTCATACATTTTTTTAAAAAATAAATACACCTATGTGAATAATGTGTGTATAAATTTTTTGAAAGTACACATAATTATTCACTTGTAGTATATTTTGTGTAGTATGTAATTACATACTTTCATTCCTCTTCAAGAGTCATATTCCATGTAATTATAGTTTTCATACCTTTTATATCAAGTTAAGTATTCCCCTTATGACTCTCCCATATTAAAAAATTATATAACGTATGCATATCATATACATACATTTTTTTTAAATTACAAACCTATATACATAAAATTCATGCATTTATTGAATTTTAAACATATATAACCATTATCTAAAAATATTGGGATGTATACACCAATATTCATACATTAGGCATACAATTACATTTAAAAAAACTATATGCATATGTGTGGTCATAATTCTATATATTTATGTGAATATAGATGTATAGGGAGGTATTTTTAAAATCATATTGGAAATTATTACTAATTTACACCCTTGTAATTGTTCTTTATTAAATCATGTTATTTCCACCACCATAGGTACTTTTTATTGGGGCCTTTCACTTGACTTTTTTACAACAGTTCCTATATCATTTTTTAAATTATATAAGGAATTTAAAAAAAATCCCCATTCACTCAATAAAATTAGTGTGAATCCAATATATTATTTAGAGAGAAATAGACATTCTTTTATTTAATTCCTAGTACATAGTTATTTTATATGAATACAATAAATTTTTTAGAGTGTAATCTAGTTCTTTTGTTTTTCTATTTATGATTACGTATGTTTCACTTCAAAATTGTTGTATTGGACTTTGTATGTGCATATTTTTCCTTTAAATTTCTTATATCTATGTTAAATCCATGTATATTACCACTTTTCATAAATAAAATATGTGATAAATGATAATAACTTATATTACCTGAAAATGTATATTATGACTTCACTCATTTATTTCATGGTATTTCTTTAATAATTTTAATATATTTATATTATATATTTCAATATTATGAATGTTATTATGGAATAATTCACAATGATAATAACTCACAAATAACCTAAATTACTTCATTAGTTTAAAATCTTATGGATTTTTATAGTGAATATTTTAGAGAAATTAACATTCGAAATCTCATGTATTCGAATTTAAATATGAATAAAATGAATATATAAAAATGGAATGATAAAATTTCAATAATTATTTTATTTACCAATATCATTATTCTATAAACACATCATATGTATCATTTCCACTTTAATTAATATTATGCCTTATGTTCTTTGTATTTATATTCATAGGATATCTACATTTTTTATTATTTTCCATATATTATATTATTGTAATTCTAAAATCACTTTATATATATCATTTAAATATTTATATTTATATAATTTATATTCGTATTCACTTGCCTCGGTAAAAGGGAGACTAAGTATTTTATTTATTTATTTAATATTTACTATGTCATTTGTTTTTATTTCAATATTAATTTTACTTATGATTTTTTATAAATAAAGGTTATTTACTATTCAATTTATTTAACTTCCTATGTTTCATATCTATATAGGATTTATTACTTAAATCTATTTCTTAATTATTTAGTCATAATATTATCTATGCAATTGCATGGGTGGGATAGTCATTGAATTTAAGAAAATAATTACTCCACTATGGTAGGTGTTATCCTCTGAATTAATCCAAAGGGGAATGTTATAAACTACATTCATCTTTTTATACTTATTCTCCTGAGTAGTTATTACATAATTGTGTTTCTTGAGACTCATCATATATCTATTGTGGACATGAACCTATGATTCTTGAACAACTCTATGTTGTATTCATACTATAACAGGTACCGATGATCATTTTGGATGACTACTACGTAGAGTAGTTCTACCCACATAAAAGATATGGGGGGTGAGTCTCAATTAAAAAAATTCAATAATAACTATTTGGGAGAAGAAGTTGATGAGGATGACAGTTTTTTCCATCAAGCTTCCTAAATTACCACTTCATTATTTAATATTTAAAATCTCATCTCAAAATGATAAAAGTTCCCTAACACTACTATGAGAACATCAAATCATCCCCACTATGTTTCACCAACTGTAATACATTTTTATAGTCCTTTTACCTCACATATATCTCAAATATAGAATCTTTGTCCATTGAGGTTCATGTTTTGGGTTTGAGTGTAAAAATCAACAAGTAAATAATAAGGATCCCCTAAAAGATACAATAATGAATATATTTAAGTATATGTTTAAGGTTGTAACACCCAAAATACACATGTAAGTCAAGTAATTATTTACTAACTAGGACACCATGATAATCTAAAGTACTTACCTCATTTCAAACGTGTGAATTATAATAATCATACCATATGTTTATACAATTTTTTCACTAAAATTAAAATAATTTCACTAATAAGAGTTTAACATTTGAATCGTATGAGGAGAAAAATTATATTTCTCCCTATATAAATAACAAAATCATAGGTAGTATGAGATTTGACATCAGAAACCCATTATCTAGAACTATCCTTCACGGATAACCATCATAGGTACTTTTCTGCATGGATATCATGAAATAGGTATAACTTAAGAAGTGCATTTTAAATATAGGGAAGTATTAACATTATGGGTTTCCTTAGGAAAGAACAACACAATGGGTTCCACGATACATTAGTTAAACCTAAATTTTTATAAACAATAAATTAGAACAAACAACAACACAAATATCACATTACCCTCACCATATCCCTAGATGAATCCCTAAAATGTCTATTGTAACTCACATTCTAACATACCATACCTACACCTCACATAATACCCATCATATCCTAATATATAATACTCAAATATTAGATATCTTAGGTATTGATCATCTTTTTCAATCATCACTAATTACAAAATCACATAGTCTGTAGGCCATAATTCATCACTCACACTCCTAAAATATCAAAACAAAGTAAGTTATATGATGAAAAAAACTATCCTACCCATTATAGGCTATCCCAATGGGTTTCATTGGAGTATTCTCATTTTTATGGAACATATCTAATCACTAATATGGTGATAATACAATCCCTCTTATCACATCACTACCATAAAAAATTATAGGTAAATTCATAATTATTTATACCCTTACAGGTTACTTCCATTAGCCATGATTATCATTACTAGACCTCTCATAATATAACATGTATACTGCAAGACCTTAACATCTGTGGTGATATCCTAAGTCTATGTCAAACTTTATTCATGAACCATGGCACATAAGGAAATGATTTTCAACCATCAATCACCCAATCCACCATTAAAGGTCCCTCTCACACAATCATATAAGAATATCCTAGGTTGACTCCCTTTATTTTATATTTTAATATCCCTTAATAATTTATCAACTAACCAACCCAAGGATCATAATGTGATGAAACCACTGAGTGAGACTATAATAATTCCATAGAATATGGACTAACAATTTTATTCAAAATCATTGTTACTTATTATACATCATGATCATAAACCCATATCATAACTCATTATGGTCTCATTTACCTCATCAACTTTTAATACATATCATATTTCACACTAAAATACATATAAAACATATCTTGATAGTTTTAGTACCACCCACCTCTTTTATGAAGTTAACCATATGGGCATCACTTAACTTATACCATACAAGCCTGTTACATAGATCCTCAACCACATGAGCTTATATATCATCAATAAAATATTAAAATATGTAATTATAACTTAATTATAATTTATTTACATAATTTATTTACCTAGTAATAACTTAAGAATACCCACCAAGAAGTCCCACAACATCAGAACCAAAACCAAAATCGTGGAAAAAAACCATGGAATGTGATGAATAATATTATGAGAAAATTTTACAACATCGAAAAACTAAATTATTTTTACTTTAAAAAAATAGAAAATATCCCAAGAAGAACTCACAAGGACATTTACAGATTCCCTAAACGGAATAATTGAATGAATATGGAGATTCCTTTTCAGTATTATCTCAACTTTGAATAGTAGTTCTCTCACTAAGGGAGGTTTTTTCCTGTATCATCCTCATAATTGGATGAAAGAACTAATCCATTATACATTCTTCTAGTGATGGGGAATTCACCCATTGATAAATATAATAGGAGATGATTCCTAACTCTCTATGTGCTAAAATGAAGGCATTAATATAACGACCCATACTTTACATAAATTGTTATTAATTCAAAATTGAATCACACTTATTACAACATATAACAAAACCAGGAAAGGACCGTATAGGTATAGTGTATTTAGAAACTGGGAAACATAAACAACTGGTTCATAAATCGTCTACACTGTCTCCCATTTATTTCATCATATCTATAGTCCCTTTTGGAATATCTTACTTAATAACCTTCTTCCTGACCTGGGGAAAGAAAACATACAAAATGGTGAGCTCAAATCCTCAATAATGGTAAACAAAATAAATATCAATCACATCATATTCAAAAAATTTAGAAATCTTAACCTGCAAAGGAGATCATAATTTCATAACATGGGATAAATAATAGTAGTGAAATGTAATCCCAATAATCATAATTTAAAACATGAAACTTTTTGGCATACACACATAATCATAGAGAATCATTTCTTATTAGTCCAGACTCATTTCCAAGACTATCTTATTGGACAAAGTCCATTTCTGAACCGAGTTCACTCCTCGTTTCAGTCCTGTTTCACTGAACCGGTTTAACCTGCCGTTCCAGCTATGTCTATCTCATGAGATATAAAATCTTTACCCAATGCATTGGAGGGAGATATAGGTCCCACAAATCTCATAATGATACCATTCTTATGTGTGCCATAAAATCATAAATCATACATCATTTCATAACCCATGTAATAAAAATGGGATTCTTAAACAACATGACATCATAAAAAAAATTCATATAATATAAAGGAATTCATAAAAATATTTCCATCACAACATAATCAAATCAATGTAATAATAGTGATAGAAACAGAACCCTATATTATCTTAGATGGAAAATAATTTTGATAAAACACTTGAACTCCATTCTTGAGGAAAATGTCTTTTCTACTTCAAAAAAAACATTTTTCCTTTCTTAACATGTCATACAATTTTAAACTAAAAGAAGTTGATTAAAAATAAACTTGAAAACCTGTAAAGGAAGATTCTTGGAAATAATTTTTTCAAAATCCATTCATGTCGTATAAGTTAAAAAAACATTCTTCTCGTACTTTTGTCAGAAAATTCAAAAAGTACCTCGTACGAAAAAAGACAAAAGATTCCTTTCATATCTTTTACTAAAAACTCACTGAAGGGTAAAATTGGATATAAACTATTGTGGAAGGATATAAATATTACATATTTAGGAAACATGGATGTGGATGATAAATATTCCCCAGAAAATTCTGAAGTATAAACAATCTCAGATAAAAATTGAGATTGCGAGATTTTCCCTTACCTTAGGTCTGATTTTCTTCGTAAGTGTCTGAACCTCTTGTATAATGATATAAATAATGTTATTGAATTATTACAGAATCATACTTATTGTTATGATATCATATACCATCATATTCTTAGCTTCTTATTACTAATATTTCATTACTACTTGTTATTTGGGTGTTTATTACTTTTTGTTCTTATGCGTGTTTTGTCGAATAAATTTATATTCTTCTCTTTAGGTTATAGATACCTCATTTCCAGAATGGTATTAGTGTAAAATATATCATATTCATTCATTCAATTCATTAAATTCATTTATATAATCATTATGCAATGAAGATCATGTAGAACGAGTCGCATCACATCATGGAGACGGTATTCCGTACGTACGCACGAGCGAAGATATCGTTCCCATGATCATGGAATTTTATTGGAGTGTATGTATACTATTTCAGAATCAATATCACTTTAAAATAATAATATATAGTTATTATTTACACCATTATACCCATCCAAGTAAGGTGGTGGGGGAAAATAGATTACACCACGGCGTGGAGACGGTATTCCATACGTACGCACGCGCGGTGATTTCTTTTCCCGTAGGATGGATAGATGGTGAAATAGGGTTGTTTCATGATTATAATAACATATAATTATATGAGTGATACTGATTTTATTACTTCATAATGAAACAACTAAATAAGAATAAGTGGAAGAAGAAATAAAGATGAAAGAATCGGTAACGGACATTACCTCTTCTTTGAAGTGATTCTTTGAGACTTCCTTTTAGGGCACTAAAATTGGTCCTTGAAGAGGAACAGGACCTGTAGGATGTTTCTAGGTAATTGGAGAGGATATATTGGCAAGGTTTGTCCGATATTGAAGGCTCAAAGTGGTGTGAGGAAGAGAGGGAGGAGGTTCCCTTTTATAAGGGAGGAGAGGGGCACCTTTGGAATAACTAAAAATATTATTTTATTATAAAGCCAAATTCGGTTTTAAATAGCTCCAAATTGATTTATTTCTAAGAAAAGGTGGTGATGGGTCGGAATCCTCTCATCCAATATAATTTAGACAAGTTTAGGTCATTATACTAACCTTATCTTTTAGTTTTAACTCTTAGTTAATTAGATTGACATTTACCATGTCACTTTGTATTTTTTTATCATATAGTTAATAAACTTACCATATACATCCAAGCGACCCCAAGTGGTCCATTAATGATACACCTATCTTGATATAAGTATCTTGGACGAACCTTAGATTTTTAGGAATAAAATAAAAATCAATAATATAGAATTTTATTTAAAATCTATTTTATGTCAATTTTGACACTATTCAATAGTTGATTTTTGTGAAACTCATAAGAGAATGATTACTTCAACAAAAGTTAATTAAATCAATCCTAACATGTAATATTGACCTAAAAAATTAGTTTAATTCATAAAAATCCTCAAATTATATTTATTTGGGTTTTTATAATATCAATAATTCTAATTTTTCACTATTATGGTAATTACTGCATCATCATTGTGTCATAAATAAATTAAATTATTTAATGTCAAAAAATTATAAATAAAATATCATTATGTAGGAAATATTATTTTATTTCTAATGAATATTTACAATCTAATTTATCTTATGTATAACCCTATATTAAAAATTATTTACTTATTAAACATTGATTTTAACTATTTTAACCCTTCTTTAAATAAATTAATAATAAATGTCCTAATCTAATCCAAGTGTGCCTAAATGGTCATATTTTATTTCTAAGGTTGTTTTTGGTCGAATTAAACTTATCCAAAAGAATTAGGACATGTTTTAGGGTAATAATAATATCATTTTTACCCTTAACTACCCTATTTACTTTTAACCGTGGTAAAAAAAAGTAAAAAGTTACTATTCACCAAAAATTACATTCATCTCATTGAACCACATTTTAGTCCTTGATATTAACCGTGTCTCTCGGATTTTCGAAATTCCACTCACAGAAGTGGTAAAATTATGTTTTATGAAAAATTCAATTTTTTTAACTACCACTTAGTGGTTTCACTATTCATCAAAAATTGAATGTTTTCAGAAAAATACCAAAATTTTACCCTAGGCTAATTTTGCTATTCCGAATCCAAAAATGAAGTCCATTTTGAAAAATAAAATTTCCAAAATTTCAAAAAGTGGTTATTACTATTCATAACAGCTAGTTTTAATAATATTTTAATGGCATATCGTTTTTTAGTGAAACTCGGTATTGTGTACGACGCAAGCTATCGAGGAAGGTCGCGGTTGCGTATAAAGCAAGCCAATCTAGTGTTGTGTGTTGTGAGAGATTCCTTTGATGATTTAAAAACAAAATATTTCTCATAAAAGTATCGGGTGTTACATTCTACCCCCTTAAAATGATTTTCGCCCTCGAAATTCGTCACTTTGTAACAAAAAGATGAGGATACCTCTCCCTCATCATATCCTCAAGCTCCCATGTAGCTTCTTCTAATTTGTGGTTCCTACATAAAACTTTCACCAAGAAAGTGGTCTTGTTTCGTAGGACTTTTTGCTACGATCCAGAATCTCTATCGGCTGTTCTTCATAAGAAAGATCTTGCTCCAGCGATACAACTTCTGAGTTGAGTACATGTGAAGGATCATGTATGTACTTTCTCAGGAGAGATACATGGAACACATCGTGAACTTGAGAGAGATTCGGTGGAAGCGCCAATCGGTAAGATACCTTTCCAACACGATCCAGTATTTCGAAAGGATTGATATATCTAGGGCTCAACTTCCCCTTCTTTCAAAATCTCATGACCCTCTTCCAGTGAGATATTCGTAAGAACACCTTATCATCCACTTCAAACTCTAGGTCTTTTCTTCGGTTGTCGGCATAACTTTTATGTAGACTCTGAGCTGTTCTTATGTGTTGTTGAATAGATCAGACCTTTTCTGCCATCTCATCAACAAGATCAGGTCCTAATAGCTTTCTTTCCCCAACTTCATCCCAGCAAGTTGGAGTCCTACATTTATTTCCATAGAGAGCTTCATAAGGATCCATCTGAATACTGGAGTGAAATATATTATTATAAGAAAATTCCACCAAAGGTAGGTGTTGATCCCAACCACCTTTGAAATCCATAGAGCAAGATCTCAACATATCTTCTAGAGTTTGAATTGTTCTCTCAGACTAAACGTCTATTTGAAGATGATAAGCAGTGCTGAAACTCAACTCTGTATCCAGAGTATGCTGAAGACTTCGCCAAAACTCTGGGGTAAATCTTGGATCACAATCATATATAATAGAAAGTGGTACTCCATGAAATCTTACCACTTCCTTTACATATATCCTGGCAAGATGATCCAGAGAGAAATCCTCTCTAATAGCAATGAAGTGTGCAGACTTTGTAAGACGATCAAATATGATCCAGATAGAATTATTGCCTTTGGATGTTTTAGGAAGTCCTGTGACAAATTACATAGTGATGTTTTCCCATTTCCATTCGGGTATGGGTAATGGTTGTAACATCCCCTTAGAATTCTGTCTCTCAGCTTTAACTTGCTGACAAACCAAGCAACGAGAGACATATTCAGCAACATCTCTTTTCATGCCATCCCACCAAAATTACTCTTTCAGGTCCCTATACATCTTCGTGCTTCCAGGATGAATAGAGAATGAAGAACTATGAGCCTCATCCAGCAGCTCCTTCTTTAATTCGGGGATGGGAGGAACACAACCCCGATTCCTAAATTTTATTATCCCATCACAATCAAGGTTGAATTCAGGATCATTTCTCACCTTCTTTTGTAACTCTACATCTTCTTTCTTTTCCTCTTTAATCTTCACATGTAGAGATGGTTGAACATTCAATTGAGAAAGATATGATTTTTCCCCTTTCATTATAATTCCAAGATCCATCCTTTGTAAATCCATAAATATTGGATCTTTTGTGATCCTCATCATGGATAATCTAGCATGGTCTTGTCGACTCAATGCACCTGCCACCTTGTTTGCTTTCCCATGGTGGTAATGAATTGAGCAGTCGTAATCCTTAATCAGCTCCAACCATCTTCTTTGGCGCATATTCATCTCCTTTTGTGTGAAAATATACTTCAAACTTTTATGATCAGTATAAATATCACACCTTTAACCATAACGATAATGCCTCCAAATCTTTAATGCAAAGATTACCACAGCTAACTCCAAATCATGTGTTGGGTAATTTTGCTCATGTATTTTCAACTGTCGTGAGGCATAAGCTATCACCATATAATTTTGCATAAGAAAACACCCCAATCCCTTCTTGGATGCATCACTGTAGATCACAAACCTTTCTCCACTAAAAGGCAGTGTGAGCACAGGTGCACTAGATAACCTTCTTTTCAACTCCTTGAAATTCTCTTCACATTCCTCCATCCAAACAAACTTAACTCCTTTCCGAGTCAACCTGGTGAGTGGATTAGATAATAGTGAAAAATATTTCACAAAACATCTATAATATCCAGTCAAACCAAGAAAACTTCGTATCTCAGTTACTGTTGTTGGTCTCGAACATATTTTGATAACCTCTTTTTTTGCTGGATCCACAGATATCCCCTCTTTTGAGATTATGTGACCCAAAAATGAAACTTTTTGAAGCCAAAATTCACACTTGGTAAATTTGTCATAAAGATTATCCTTTCTCAGGATCTTTAATATAATTCTCAAGTGATCTTCATGTTCTTCCTTGCTCTTTGAATAGACAAGAATATCGTCTATAAAGACTACCACAAACTGATCAAGATAGTCTCTAAAGACTCTATTCATCATATCCATGAAGATAGCAGGGGCATTAGTAAGACCAAATGGCATCACTATAAATTCATAGTGTCCATACCTTTTACGGAAAGTCGTCTTTGGTATATCCTCCCTTTTGACCCTTAATTGATGATACCCTGAATGAAGATCAATCTTGGAAAAGTATTGATCTCCACGTAGTTTGTCAAATAAGTCATCAATGCGTGGGAGAGGATATATTTTCTTGATAGTGATCTTGTTAAGTTCTCGATAATCAATGCAGAGTCTCATTGATCCATCTTTCTTCTTAACAAACAGAACAGGTGCTCCCCAAGGTGACTCACTAGGGCGTATGAATCCCTTATCAATATTCACTTGGAGTTTCTTCTTCAATTCCTGCAACTCAATTGGGGACATTCTATAAGGTGTCGTTGAAATAGGTAAAGCACCTGGTACGAGTTCTATTGAAAACTCAACTTCACGATTTGGTGGATGGCTCGGAAATTCCTCCGGAATGACATCATCAAACTCCCATACAATGGGCATATTCTTAATTGTGAGTTTCTCACCACCCATTTGAGATAAATAACCTTCATTTAGTGTAATCAAGACCCATAAGATGGAAGAAATTTCCACTGGAAGATTATGTTCATCCTTTCATCGATAGACGATCATAGATTGATCTGGAATATGAAATGTGACTTCCCTTCTTTGTAAATTGATATGAGCTCCATATAAAGAAAGCCAATTCACGCCAAGAATAACATCAAATTCCACTATAGGAAGGATCACAAGATTTGCTGGAAGCACTTTCCCACAAACTTCAATCGGGGAAGAATTATAAACTTTTTATGCGACTGTTGTGCCATTAGGGGTTGTCACAACTAACTCAACATCTAATTATTGAGGTAATACGGTGATATCCTTAGAAAATTCTTCAGAAATAAAAGAGTGGGTGGATCCAGAATCAAATAAAACATTTTATACTTTAGAGTGTATTATAAGTGTACCTTTCACCACATCGTTATCATACTCCACATCGCTGATAGAAATTGCATGTGACTTTCCTTTGTCTTTATCCTTAAAAGTTTGTTGATGTCGGCCATCATCATCAACCCTTGGATTTGGGCATTGATTGGCATAATGCCCCATCTCCTTTCACTTGAATCATTGAAGTGTAGTAGGTTAATTCTGTGTATCCCTTCCTTTGTTTGCATCCTTAGACATCTTCTTCCCATCATTGCGGCATTCAAATGCCCGATGACCTTCCTTTCCACATTTGAAACATTTACTTGTCCCTTTAAGACAACTCCCTCCATGTTTATTTCCACACTTTGAGAATAAGGGAAAACTCATCTTCTTTTCAGTGTGCTCTTTTGATTTTCATTTGAATTCCATTTTCCTCTTCTTATCAAACCCATATGACTGATGGGTTACTCTAATATCCATTTCAACTTTGAGAGCACATCGAATGATTTCCTCATAGCTATTGAAGTCCCTTATGGCTAAGGCCCTTCAAAGACTTGGTTTCAAGCCACTAAAGAATCGATCGATCTTACTCTTAGGTTGGATAATAATACCAGAAGTGTACCTTGAAAGTCTTGTAAAATTTTCTTCATAGGTACCAACAGATTCATCATCCTTTTGCTTTAGTTCAAGAAACTCCTTCTCCATCTTTGTTCGGAGAATACGAGGGAAGTACTTATTGAAAAATAAGTTCTTGAACTCATCCCATTCCATGGACTCAATTTCATCTATTTGCCTCGTATTCTTGATAAGATTCCACAATTGATCAGCATCACCTTCCAAAGGATACACTGCTAAGATGACTTTATCATTTTTATAACATTGAAGAACTGAAAATATCTTTTCAGTAGTACTTATCCATTGTTCAGAAATTAATGGATCAGTAGACCCACTGAATGATGGTGGGCGCTGCCTCATGAAGGATTCAAAAGAATGTTTCTCCTTCCTTTTCTCGTTTCGAAGTCCTTCATGATTCATAGCTTGAGAAAGTTGTGTGATCGTGGCTACATGATTTTTCAATACAGCTCCAATAACTTTTGGTTCCTTTGGGGGACAATCATTGCATTGCCCGTCGCATTCCGCATTAACACGGTTCCTTCAGGTTCCAGCCATTAACTAAAACCAAGAAGAATAATGTGAGCAACACTAATTTTAATAGGAAAACCACATAATCAAGAATTAAATTTCACACTTAAGGTCTTATCCTAGGTTATTCATGGCCATTTCTAAAACACTAAGATTGTGTTCTATGCTTAGACTTATCCTTAGGGTTCTTACTAAGGCTTTCACATCCTAGTTTCCAAAGGTTGACTATACCTTTCCTCTGATACCAACTATAACGACCCATACTTTACATACATTGTTATTACTTCAAAATTTAATCACACTTATTACAATATATAACAAAAACAGGAAAGGACCGTATAGGTATAGTGTCTTTAGAAACTGGGAAACATAAACAACTGGTTCATAAATCGTCTACACTGTCTCCCATTTATTTCATCATATCTATAGTCCCTTTTGGAATATCTTACTTAATAACCTTATTCCTGACCTAGGGAAAGAAAATATACAAAAGGGTGAGCTCAAATGCTCAATTAGGGTAAAATAACGAAATATCAATCACATCATATTCATAACTTTTAGAAATCTTAACCTGTAAAAGAGATCATAATTTCATAACATGGGATAAATCATAGTAGTGAAATGTAATCCCAATAATCATAATTTAAAACATGAAACTTTTTGGCATACACACATAATCATAGAGAATCATTTCTTATTAGTCAAGACTCATTTACAAGACTATCTTAGTGGAAAAAGTCCATTTCTGAACCGAGTTCACTCCTCGTTTCAGTCCTGTTTCACTGAACTGGTTTAACATGCCATTCCAGCCATGTCTATCTCACGAGATATAAAATCTTTACCCAATGCATTGGAGGGAGATTTTTGTACCACCCATATCATAATGATACCATTCTTATGTGTTCCACAAAATCATAAATCTTACAACATTGCATAACCCATGTAATAAAAATGGTATTCTTAAACAAAATGACATCATAAAAAAATTCATATAAGATAAAGGAATTCATAAAAATATTTCCATCACAACATAATCAAATCAATGTAATAATAGGGATAGAAACATAACCCTATATTTTCATAGATGGAAAATAATTTTGATAAAACACTTGAACTCCATTCTTGAGGAAAATGTCCTTTCTACTTCAAAAAAAACATTTTTCCTTTCTTAACATGTCATAAAATTTTAAACTAAAAGATGTTGATTAAAAATAAACTTGAAAACTTGTAAAGTAATATTCTTGGAAATAATTTTTTCAAAATACATTCATGCCGTATAAGTTAAAAAAACATTCTTCTCGTACTTTTGTTGGAAAAGTCAAAAAGTACCTCGTACGAAAAACGACAAAAGATTCCTTTCATATAATTTACTAAAAACTCACAGAAGGGTAAAATTGGATATAAACTATTGTGGAATGATATAAATATTACATATTGAGGAAATATAGATGTGGATGATTAATATTCCCTAGTAAATTCTGAATTATAAATAATCTCGGATAAAAATTGAGATTGCGGGATTTTCCCTTACCTTAGGTCTGATTTGCTTCGTAAGTCTCCGAACCTCCTTTATAATGATTTAAATAATGTTATTGACTTATTACAGAATCATACTTATTGTTATGATATCATATATGGTCATATTCTTAGCTTCTTATCAGTAATATTTCATTACTACTTGTTATTAGGGTGTTTATTACTTTTTGTTCTTATGCGTGTTTTGTCAAATAAATTCTTATTCTTCTCTTTAGGTTATAGATAACTTATTTCCATAATGGAATTAGTGAAATATATATCATATTAATTCATTCAATTCATTTATATAATCATTATACAATGAAGATCATGTAGAATGAGTCGCATCACATCGTGGAGACGGTATTCCGTACGTACGCACGAGCGAAGATATCGTTCCCATGATCGTGGAATTGTATTGGAGTGTATGTATACTATTTAAGAATCAATATGACTTTACAATAATCATATATAGTTATTATTTACACCATTATACCCATCCAAGTAAGGTGGTGGGGGAAAATAGATTACACCACGGCGTGGAGACGGTATTCCGTACGTACGCACGTGCGGTGATTTCTTTTTCCGTAGGATGGATAGATGGTGAAATAGGGTTGATCCATGATTATAATAACATATCAGTATATGAGTGATACTTATGTTATTACTTCATAATGAAACAACTAAATAAAAAGAAGTGGAATAAGAAATAAAGATGAAAGAATCGGTAACGGACATTACCTCTTCTTTGAAGTGATTCTTTGAGACTTCGTTTTAGGGCACTAAAATTGGTCCTTGAAGAGGACCAGGACCCCTAGGATGTTTCTAGGGAAGTGGAGAGGATATATTGGCAGGGTTTGTCCGAGCTTGAAGGCTCAATGTGGTGTGAGGAAGAGAGGGAGGAGGTGCCCTTTTATAAGGGAGGAGAGGGTCACCTTTGGAATAACTAAACAAATTATTTTATTATAAAGCCAAATTCGGTTTTAAATAGATCCAAATTGATTTATTTATAAGCTAAGGTGGGGATGGGTCTAAATCCTCTCATCCAATATAATTTAGACAAGTTTAGGTCATTATACTAACCTTATCTTTTAGTTTTAACTCTTAGTTAATTAGATTGATATTTACCATGTCACTTTGTATTTTTATATCATATAGTTAATAAACATAACATATACATCCAAGCAAACCCAAGTGGTCAATTAATGATACACCTATCTTGATATAAGTATCTTGGCCGAACCTTAGATTTTTAGGAATAAAATAACAATCAATAATATAATATTTTTTTTAAAATCTATTTTTTGTCAATTTTGACACTATTCAATAGTTGATTTTTGTGAAACTCATAACAGAATGATTACTTCGACCAAAGTTAATTAAATAAATCCTAACATGTCATATTAACCTATAAAATTAGTGTAATTCATAAAAAGTCTCAAATTATATTTATTTAGGTATTTATAATATCAATAATTCTAATTTTTCACTATTATGGAAATTACTACATCATCATTGTGTCATAAATAAATTAAATTATTTAATGTCTAAAAATTATAAATAAAATATAATTATATAGGAAATATTATTAGATTTCTAATTAATATTAACAATAGAATTTATCTTATGTATAACCCTATATTAAAATTTATTTACTTATTGAAATTTGATTTTAACTATTTTAACCCTTCTTTAAATAAATTAATAATAAATGTCCGAATCTAATCGAAGTGGGCCTAAATGGTCATATTTTATTACTAAGGTTATTTTTGGTCGAATTCCACTTATTAAAAAGAATTAGTACATGTGTTAGGGTAATAATAATGTCATTGTTACCCTTAACTACCCTACTTACTTTTAACCGTGGTAAAAAAAAGTAAAAAGTTACTATTCACCAAAAATTATTTTCATCTCATTAAACCAAATTTTAGACCTTGATATTATCCGTGTCTCTCAGATTTTTGAAATTCCACTCACAGAAGTGGTAAAATTATGTTTTATGAAAAATTCAGTTTTTTAACTACCACTTAGTGGTTTCACTATTCATCAAAAATTGAATGTTTTCAGAAAAATACCAAAATTTCACCCTAGGCTAATTTCAATATTCCGAATCCAAAAATGAAGTCCATTTTGAAAAATAAAATTTACAAAAATTCAGAAAGTGGTAATTACTATTCATAACGGCTGGTTTTAATAATATTTTAATAGCATATCATTGTTTAGTGAAACTCGGTATTGCGTATGACGCAAGATATCGAGGAATGCCGCAGTTGCGTGTAAAGCAAGCCAATCTAGTGTTATGTGTAGTGAGAGATTCCTTTGATAATTTAAAAACAAAATATTTCTCATAAAAGTCTCGGGTGTTACAATTAATGCCTAAACACCAACATATAAACATATCTATGAGAATTTTATATGTCAATAATTCAAAAACTAGAAGATCCATACATTGTTATAAATGTCAAATACTCACAACCATTCAATGAAATCAACATAACTTTTATGTTCCCAAAAAATCCAGGCTCACTTATAAAAACACCCCCACCTAATTCAAATCACCGTACAAGAAACCCAAACAGGAAATCAATGATCAATGAGGAGAGGAAAATAAAATACCTTCGATTCAAGATTTGATTCATCCAAGAGAAAGTAGAGATATCCTGCGTCAAATCTTTGATATGTTTGATACTTGAATTAATTAAATACATGATGCGTTTAAGACATGGATTCAATCCTTTAATGCATCCGTGACTTGATTTAAGACTTGATTCGATCCTGGATTCAAGGAGCAGGAGTACTAGAAGCGAGTGGCTTTCAAAGAAATATTAGATAGTGCTACCGAAACAATCACGATTAGGGTTCTTTAAATAGATTGGGAGACTTTTAGCAGTGCTTCCAAGAAAGTGTTGATAAAGATACCTTTTATCATCACTAAATTAATCAGTGAGAAAAATTTTATCTTTATCAATGCTTTGTTTGCACTATTAAAGATAGTGTTTTATTAGTGTATTGTTATGTATGATAAAGCCCAATTTTAATCAGCATTAAAGAGGTCCTGATAAAATAAGATAAAAAAATAAAAAAAATTATTAAATATAATTATATATTTATTTATTTATTTATTTATTTATTTATTTATTATCCATGTATAATTATATAAATACATAATTATTTATTTATAATCATATAAAAACTTTTTAAAAAAAATCATCTATAATTACAAATATATTATTCTATAAATTTCCTAAATATAAATTTATAAATATATTTGTAATTATATATTTTTAATTATAAATATTTTTATATCATTGTATAAATTTATATTATTATATATATTTAATAAATATATATAAATATAAATATAGTAAATATAGCCATTGTTTAAATATATTTTTTATAATTTCATAATTATAAATATATTTACATCATTATATATTAATATATGTGTATATATATTTTTAAAATATATTTAAATATAAATATAAATATGGTAAATATATTCATTATTTAAATAAATTTATTATAATTTTATAACTATTTAAATTTATATATTTATTTATAATTATATAAAGACTTTTTTTAAAAGGTAATATTTAATTATTCACAATTATAAACTTATAAATTTATAAATATTTTAAATACACATTTATAAAATTATTTATTTAAAAATATATTTATTTATTAATGTATTTCTTTATACATATATTTATTTATAAATATTTATTTAAAAATATATTTTAAACATTATTATTGAATATATAATATTAAATGCATGATTGTAAAAAATTAGTGAAGTTGAATAATTAAAAATGAGTTCACTTTAAAAATATTGAAAAAATTGATAAATTTTATTAATTAAATATAAATAATTAAAAATATATGGATATATATTAAAATAATTATGAATACATATTGAAAATATTAAAATATATTTGATAGATATATATATATAAATAATAGAAGATGATTAAATTCCCAAAAAAATAAAAAAAATCATACTCAAAAAGAATTATTACTTGACTTTAATAATATTGAAATTAAATAAATAAAATTTATTGATTAGAAACATAATTTTTTAAATATATGATTTTTTAATTAAATTCTAAAATTAATACTAAAATTTGAATAAATTACATAAATAATAGGTGTATGTGTTTATATATATATATATAATATTACATTAATTACATAAATATTTGTGTGTATACATCACATATGTATGTGAAATCTATATAACACACTTGCATATATGTTTAATTAAAAAATAAAATGACATTTAATTATGTTCATTGCTCGATGCAATTTGTGATTATTTTTAATTAATATTAATTTATAATTATAAACCATCATGCACTAAATATAACTTGGTTAATATGTAAGAATAAATATATTATATTATATTAAATCAAATTTTAGGAATTTTTATACATTTAAATATATATATATTTATATAAATATATATGTATATATTTCTATATTAAATGTATTAATGAATAATTAAGTATAAAAAAATTAAAATGAATAAGACAGAAATATTTTTAAATTATTACATTTTATTTATTATATATATTTATATTTAATATATATTATTTAATATAGTTTATAATTAATATATATATATATTAAGAATCTTTATTTTTATTAATAATTTCTTAATCAATAAATTTTTTAATAATTTTTTAATTTATTCATTTTTATTTTTTTAAAATTATTTCAATTCATTCATTTTTAAATTTCTTGTTTAATTATTACTATTTATTCATTTTATATAAATATATACTATTTATTAATATTTATAATCTAATTATATGTATATTATGTTTACTCGTTTTTATCAATAATTATCTATCAAATAATTTTTTTAATATTTTTCTTAATTAACCCATTTTTAATTTTTAATTGTTTAATTATGTTATTTTATTATTTTTGCATATTTATCTATTTAATATATAATATTTATTAATATTTATAATGTATGTATATGTATATTTAATTTATTTACTTTTATATAAAAATATCTAATTAATAAAATTTCTGATACTTTTTAATTTTAATAATTTTTTATTTTTATTTGATTAATTTTTTATTTTATTTGAGACCTTTATCAGTGATAAAATATCACTAATAAAGTGTTGCCTTTATCAATGTTAAAAGTAAAGTACTGATAATGGGTATCCTTTATCAATGCTGAAAAATAAATCACTGATATAAGTAAAATTTTATTGGTGCTATAGAAAAGTGATGATAGAGAGTACCCTTTATCAATAATTTTCTCTAGTACTGATAAAGGTCAGTGATTTTTTCTACTGCTTCTAATGGTCAGCACTATTAGATGTGTTTTTTAGTAGAAAAACAAGAAGAACTCATTACAGATTTCTAATGGGCGTCCATCAGAACTGAAAGATTGAAGTGGGAGGAAGGTGGCTTGATGTTCTCCTCAGGGTGCCTTGGGATCCTCTAAAATGAGAGAGGAAAGGGTTTAGACAATTGAAAAAAAATTTGCCGAAGGGTTAATAAATAACATGTATCCCTCCAGTTGCAAACCATGTTTCCATTACACGACATGTAATCCTTAGGTTTCTTAAATTTCTAGGTCTTCCCAAAAAAAACATGTTTTCTCAAAGGATTAATCACCCATATAATTACATGTCATGTAACACCGACAAAACCAAATTTTTCATGTCCTGAACCATACCTTCACATCGTGTAAACCTTACACTGTGTGTATTTTCTCTACATCCAGCTTTTAGCAGCCAGACTCTTCAAGCCTCACTCCAGGCCTCCTCCAATGTAAAAAATTGGATTTTCCAAATTTTATTTCATGAAATTATTTTGGAAAATTCTAAGACCATACACTGATATAGAGTTCGATTCCTATGCTTAATGTTTTCAAGATGATTCACTGAAAAATGTTTAGTTTTTAATAAAGGGTACAATAGGTTTTCCTAAAAAATGGGAATAACTCTTAAACGAGTGCCCAAATCAAAAATTTGAGGGAACTGTTATTTTTATAGCTTCAGATTTACCTTAGGATATTCCAATAACCATTGACTTCATAATTTGGTGTTTTTTCTAGGTGAGACTTAAATTTAGTTATCAGAGGGTCTTCTTTAGAAAAACTCAAAAATGACGTAATTTTCAACAAATAATTTAATGATAAATTATTTTGTTTATGCGATGATGATTTTCATTAAAAATATCATTATACAAAAATCAATAGGTTAGATGCATAACCCTAGGAACACTGTAGAATTTCTATGGAGAGCATTAGAAAAACCTCTCAAGGAAACGGTGACGGAATCACATATTGATGATCAATGAACGCCGTTCTTGATGGATCTCACCAATGATAATGATTCAACGATTTATCATTTCTAGTGAGAAATCTAAATCAAATGTAAGATGAAATGTTTTTTTATTTCCTTCCCCATTCATGAATTCCATGATGAATGCAGACCAATTAACGAACATATTGATCTACAATTTGATCTTAACCTTGAGGGGTGGGTTTTATTTCTGTGGGATTTTTATTGGGAGTTGATATACAAATTATTTTGTTGAAAAATTTGATTGTTGTTATAACTGAAACAAGCCATGATAGACATAAACATCAATAGAGTTCCTTTACTCTTGTGTGATTTATGCTTTTCTACCCCATTCATCATTCTTTGTGGGATTTCATCACTTGTCCCGTGACTCGATATATCCTGATCAATTAATCGTTGTGCGTAGAATTCTTAGTTCAATGATTTGATATCACAGATCTAGTATTGGCATCACATAAAAGAGGATCAAATATAGACATTGAGTGATTTGGATGATAGTGTATCCCTGAATCCATGTTCATTAATGTTCATTAGTGGAATGATGAACGGTCCTTTAAATATGTTGTGCGACTGGATCAGAAGTTAAAACACACTGTTTGGGTGATGACATGACCGAACGAGGATGGATCATGAGTTTACCAGAATGTCACAACTAGGATGGTGGCTGGAGCAATATAGGAGATGAACAGAGTGTGAACCAGGGATTCTAGAAAATACTGCACTACACGACATGTAATCTAGGATTACACGACATTTAATCTAGGATTACACGACATGTGGGTTCCCCTTAGTAGCGGCTAGGGTTTTGGGAGGTAGTAAAGTGTCACACAGTGTGTGACCCCTATCACACAAAGTTGGGCCCTTCCCTAAGGCTCATCGTTTATCATGGGAGTTACATAGACCTGGGACGAAGTAAACTGCTTTCCTACTTGGTGTGTACCCCACCACACAACCAGACCCCAATCGGATACATGGGTTACCCCATGGTTTGGTACATGGATTGTAAGCATGGGTTGACACCATATACTGGAATGTGGTTATAGTACATGGGTGGACCCCGGATCAGAGGAAATAGTGTGTTACCTTCTTTACACATCGTGTATACCTCTTCTACATGACATGTTCTGATGACCTGATCGGTTGGACATGGGAAGTAGCAAGTGTCAAGGGACACGACGTGTAACACTAATGCACTCCATGTACACCTTACTATATGGATTGACCTATTTATATACCGTGTCATGGAAAAGTTTATTTAGGTTTTTTTCCCTTACTCATTCCCCTAAAGTTCAACTGGTATCGTTTCATATCCATATGAGTGTGACACACCTTCAGCAGGACTTTCTGGATAGAGTTGGGAGTACCCTTTGAAAGACCAAGAGCTAGATCCTTTATCCATTATTGTTACCTAGGTAGACTAAGGTTATCAACAGGACCATTCCTACTGTATGTTGGTTCTCTACATAGGAGGTGAATATAGAGGAGTTGTGGTATATGCTATGGCCCTTACAACGATCCTTATCTATGAATGGTGATCTTCTTCACTGGTGCAGTTGGTTCTCCTGAGGCGAGTGTATCGTATCTCTCTTATGATCTATCAACATATCTTTATCTCATGAAGGTTCCCAATGAACAGTGATTCATGGACGAACATCATCATTTATATCAAACTCGGGATTATTTTCTCCTGTATGAGTTCTTTGTGGAGTCTTTAGATTGAATCTTTTATATTGGTATTCAATATTTGTGACTAAACTCTAGACTACGGGTCTGGGTTTGAGTATATCAGGATATCTTTACTATATGTTATGAAGACACATAGTTGTCTAGAGATGATTGTACATTTAACATGGGCATTTCTTTATGGATTTAGGGTATCCTACTATGTATTTTTATACTCACCCTTGTACATGATTTTCCTGCACGTGTTGTGACTTCTGCAGACATGCAACCTTTTGAAAGAGTCATAGGCAGACTCGGACCAGGATCAGAACCAGGACCAGGTCGGGATTTGTGAATTAATACATGAATAGGTGTTCCTATGACTATAGAAATCAGTCCTAGTACCTTTTATTATTGTTTATAATTTATAGCATATAGACTCTTTCTTTTGGTGGGCTTATATAATGGCCCAGTTTACATTATTTCACTTTTCTTTCCCTATTGTACATTGTTGGTTGGGTCTAGTGGTATGCATTCATTTTTTCCTTAGTGATTTTTATATTTCATAATTTATGGGCCACAAGAAGTGTGTGTGTGTGTGTGTGTTGGTACTTAGGAAATTCTTCCCATGTTAGTCATATGCCCACTCAGTGCTAGTCACCAGCCTGTGGCCTATTGGAGGCGGACATGTGGAGTCACAGTATGGGCCCTACTGGGGTTGGTCGTGACATCTAAGAACCTCCAATACCCAAAACAAAAAAATTAATATACTAGTAATTCATGGATTATTAAAATCAATAATTCCAAATGGATCCAAATATCTATGGCATTAATTTCCTTTATATTATAATAACTCTTTCATCATTTGGTTCTGTTTTTATCATTTTCTACATTATATCTTACTCCATGAAATGAATATTTATGATGATGTTTTTTGTATTCATGAAGCACTAAAATCTTCATAATACCCATAAATTATTCCTTTATCATTTAAATTTTTACTAAAACCAAATTGGTTAACACAAGTTATCTAATAAAATCAAAGGTTCGATTTAATTCATTTTATAAATAGTTAACCTTAAGGATCCTCCAAAATAAATTTTTCCAAGATTTAATCCCAAAGAATGGAATGAATTGATATCATATCCTTAAATGAACAACTTAACAATGATTAATACTTATTCAAAAATATATAAACCTTATCACTTCCAAACATTCACAATATAACGATATATGGTTCTAAAATTAAAATCACCTTATATTGCTTAAATAAGATCCAACCTTAGCCAAGAACAATTACATTAGAAATATGGGTTCATTATTTCACCAATAGATAATTATATGCTGGTTCATAATATCAAATTTAAATTTAATATTTTGTAATCTACATAAAGATTGATAATTAATGCTAATAATCACATCCAATTTCGAAAAATAATTCACAATAAGATTTTCCTACAACTCATTCAGATAAAATACAACATGATTATAACAACCCATGTTTTTGTGACACTAATTTCTCTAAATAAATTATTTTTAATTGTTTTATTTCATTTCACAAAGTCAAACATTCTTTACACATGTCATGGACATGGTTTGTGTTACACACAACGATAACTTTCTACGAAACATCATTTTATTGTTATAATTATTTAAAAGAGATAATTATAAGTCTTTAATTAAAAATGGTATTATGAATACTAACAGCCAATTTTCAAATATTATTTACATTTTTTTAATATAAATAATGTATAATGATAATGAAAAATCGAATTTTTTGTAAAGTCTTTATATGTTTAAAAACATTATTTTCTCAAATGACCTGCTTTTGTCATCATTCTGTGAAAAATAATAAAATTAATTTTATATAACTTTATAAATTGATTCTAATAAAATAATATTCATATTTGGATTAATAATATCTAAATTATATTAGGGTGGTTTTTTTAAAATTTATCGGAGAAACTTAATTTTTGTTGAATAGTGAAAATTACTGAATTTCAATTCAAAACTGATTTTTATTCTAATTTATTTATATATATATATATTATATTTTAAGTTCATTTTAAAGTAAAATTATATCAATTATAGATATATTAATCCAATTTAGTTCATTTTAATCTTTTATTATTGAATTTAGATATAGAAGCTTTACAAAGTTTTAAACATTCTCACTTTAAAGACATACTTTCTCACCATGTCTATATGATTAGCAATAAAGATAATTTTAACACTTCTATGAATTTAAATAAAAAAACACATATAAGGTTTTAATATGTATGATATTTTATAGTCTAATTTGATTAAATTAATTTTTGGACAATACGAATAGTAACTTTAGTAATTTTTAATTACCATGGTTAAGGGTAAATCGGGTAATTAAATATAATAAAAAAATTTAAAATTTTATAAAATTATCCTAACACTTGTCCAAATTTAATTGGATTGATTGTTTTTATACAAAAATATTTGTTTTTTCTAAAATTTTAACCTTTTTATGCCACTTGGATGAGAGTAGTAAATTTATTATGTAATTTTAATAAAAAAGTTAATAATATTGTACTCATATGTTTAATAAATATATGATTTTTAATATATTGATATAAATTAGTTAAATTAAGATATAAATAGTCATTTTAAATCAGAAATTATTATCTTCAATATTGTAATTTATTTTTAATATTTTTTAAATAAATATTTACCATTACGGCTTATATAGTGAAGATGTTGTAATTGTTTAATAAATGGAAATATAAAATAAATGTTTTTAATTATATTAAAATAATTTTAATTTCATATAATTAATGTCATAAATTAATTTTATATATGAAATGGAAATTTTAGTGTTGATTTAAATAATTTGGTTTGAATATATCATTTTTATGATATTTTTATGAAGTCTAATAATAAATTGTTTCAAAATTGACATTAATGATATTTGAAAATATTTAATATTTTATCAAATGATATAAAAAAAATTGAAAAATAATTGTGATAATGTTGAAAATTTTATGAATGATCCATTTAAAATTATTTTAAAATTTAATTGAAACTATATTAACCCTTAAAGAGTAAAAATAGATGTTTTCATGGTTAGAGTTAAAGTGGATAAAAACTGTTATTGTTAAAAGATAAGGATTAAAAAAGTCAAAACATATCTAATTTTCATTTTATGATAGTATTTAGACCAATAATAATATTATATTGAAAATTAATAACTTTTTAGTCTTTTTATTTTAAAATTAATTTGATATTAATTTGATATTTTAATATTTACCTAAAGTGTTTCTCACCTCAACATTAAAAGGGCACCTCATCACTCACTTGCTCACTACACATTTATTCATCTATATCATCAAAACACTATAAAAATAAGCTACCAAATTTATTCCATTACTCCTTTAATCATCTCTTTAGACATAAATCCATCCAAGTAATCCCTTTAGAGAAAACCAAAAAGAGTTACCCAATGAAGAGGTAACATCCTTCCTCAAGCTCCTTAATTTTATTTTCTTTCTTCAACACATCGATTGTTCAAATTACATAGGCAAATAATATAATAAGTATACTAAATATAATAATATTTCATTATTTTAGGGGTTTTACATGCATGTACATGCACTTATATCTAATGGATAACGAACGTACTGTTCATGTGAAGGGTGAACTACCGCCTCATGAAACGATGTTGTTAGTTTTACCTTTTCCACCAATTTTGGTTTATAATTGTGATGGAAACACTGTTTTTATAATATATTTATGATTTTTATGATTTTTTTTCCCTTATTTTTTTATTATATAAATCATAAATTCATTCTTTCTATTTTTTCTAAATAGTAATACTTCGTTTGTGGAAGTGTGGACTATCGCATCCTCATTGTGATTTGATTCATTAAAAATATAAATGAGATGTATTAATGATTGATTTAGTAGAAATATATGATATACATGACATAATAATTAAATTTTAATTAAATTATATAAATATATACATATATTTAATTTACTTTGTTTCAATCAATACACAATGAAAATGGAAACAATGTTCATGCATACGTACAACCCACTGTCTTTTAGAACAGTGTATCCCATATCATATATCTATATTTTATTGATTATTATAAATGTTTATATACTTGATATATATGATGTAAAATTAATATTTTACATTATTCAAAAAATTAAATCATTATTTACTTAATAGTATCAATAATGAAAATTCAAAACACGTACGATAAAAAAAGATATTATTACTCGAAACGTTACTTTAACATGGAATTGATATTAAATAGGTAATATAAGGTCAAAATAAAACATTATATAGTATTATTTATATGAATTTAGTTCTTTGATAAATTTATAATAAAATTATACATATTATACATGTGGATTTTTTTGTACGATTAAATTCAAGACATAAGGTAAGGGGTTTTTGTCTCACTTTTATTTATGTGGGGGAAAATTCTATATACAGTACTTGTTTCTTTTGTGTGGTGTATATACTTATCATGAATGTATTATATGATTCTAACAAAAAAAATTATGGGTATTTAAATATCCATTTTATTATATTTATATCATGGGTTTTATGGTTCAAAAGTTACCAAATCGATAAAGTAACTTTTTCTCAATTTATCTTCTTTGAGACACATGTTTTGTTATGTGACAATGTTGTTTTATGAGGTGTATATTCTTAAAATTGAAATATTATATCATAAATATAATTATTTTTAATTTTATTTTAGTCTCTATGTAATTTAATTTTCTTATATGGGGAGTATGATTCAATGTTTCCAAGTAGTATGAGTTTATTGAAACAATCTCATAGTTCATCAAGATTGTTTATGATTATGCTTTCATTGATGAAATAATATGATCTATTTCTCAAAAATAATCATTAATTTTATTCCCCTATGGGGATTAATTAATTATTCATGTATTGGTACCATTTTTCCTCTCTTTCATACTTGAGGTAATTAATAAAATGTTTTTAATAAAATTCAGTCTTAGTTATCTTTTTGGTTGAAAATCAGTTCTTTTCCAAAAACCATGTTTTCCAAAAATGTTTTTAAAATGTTCTTTTAAGTAAATTTTAAACGTAAAATGTTTTGAAATATGTTTTATTTTTTTCAATATTATATTATATGTTTTCATATATATTTTTCAAAACAAAATGTTTTTAAAAAATATGTTTTAAAGGGAATTATTAAATAAGAAAGGATATTTTCCTAAAGAAATATTTTTAAAATATTTTTAAAAATTATTTCTCATATAATATTTATCCTATTGATGTTACTCATGAATTATTGGGAATATTATCCAAGTATCCATTAAATTTATTGCTGAAAATGGTTTATGTTTTGACGGAAAAACATTCATGAAACCCATTTCTCTTTCATGGGTTATATGTTTAGAAAAATTGTTTCGCTTTCACGGATTATATATCTATGAAACCCAATAATTTTCATGATTTATTATTTGATTAAAGGATTATGAAACCTATTTATTTTACACATGTTAGGATAATATTACATGTTTATGATACCCATTTTATTTTTTGGTTATGTTAGGAATAATGTTTATGATATCATCACACACATATATATGATTTAATTATGATATTGGTGGGACTCTTATATATATCCAATGCATTGGGTAATGATTTATATCTCATGAGATAGACATAAATGAAGTTTTCTTTTAAGATAGTCTTGGGAGTGAACCTTAAATCCTAATATGGTCATTTCATTAAACTATGACTTCCAAGATGGTTATGGGAGTGAACCATGACTACCAAGATGGGATGGGGAGTGAACTGATACTACTAAAATGGACATGGCAGTGATTCCTTGACTAATATAGAAAAAAAATTATACACTTATTTTTTATCCAAATTATATGCCTTATTCATATGATATTATTTCATGGCTTATATTTTTTATTTTCTTATAATTCATGTCTTATGAAAATCTAGTATTTATTCCTTGATTCATGTTATGATATTTGAAATAAAGGTTATTATATTATATTTTCATGTTCATGTTATCATACCCTTATACATAAGATTATGCTTACATATCTCCCTTGTTCACCCTGACTGAGCATCTTATCTCACTAATTTTTATGTTTCCTTCCCCATTTTATGAAGATAAGTATTATATTGGATGTGTATATGAATGGTTCTAGTCAAGAAGAACCTAGTGGGAGATAATGTAGCTCATTTATGTACTGGTGTTTATGTTTCCATGTTCCCAATCGAACAAGACTAGTATTATATTGGTGCATATGTTTTCTGTAATATATGCAATATTTGGAAAAGTTTTTGTAATATCCTTGGATGCCAAGTGTGGGTCTTTAAAGTTGGTATCAGAGAAAAAGATTAGTTAACCTTTTGAATGTAGTATGAGAAAACCTTAGTGAGAACTCTAAGTACATGTCCATGAATAAGTTTAAGGATAATGAAAATGTCATGGAATTTTGGTAAAGGATAGATTGAGTGGTTTCCTAGAAATACATCAATGTCTAGACACTAAAACTGGAAATGGATTTGGAACAGATTTACCTAGGGGTAACAAATCTGACAAGGTGTGTTGGGATTGACTCGAGTGTAACTCGATACACAAAAATAGGTGTTTTTTCACACCTCGTTTGACACCACTGAGGGATATTATTTGAAAATTAAAAATCTCTTTACCAACTATCATGAAAGATTTAAATTTAATTTTAAATCTAAAAAACTTGGATAAAGTAAAGTTCTCATAGATTATGTAAGGTGTTATAATTTAGACATCCTCTATGTGATTATTCATGATTATGTGTTTCCCCACCATGATAATTATTTATTGTTTAATTCTTATTGAGTTTAGTCAATGGAGGGATGCAAAAAGAATTGGGTTAATGGTGAATGTGATAGAAAATTTTCTGAAGGGAAGTCAAATGGGATTGTCCCAAAAGTGAAGTATGTTATGATCATTCTTTGTCAGTTTTCGTGGAACATGATTAAAAATTGTACCATAACCAACTCTATGACTCACCAAGTTGGATAAGTAAGGTTTTTTTAAGATTTTTTGTAATATAGACCATGGTGGAAAGAAGATTCAGATTCCTTTGGGTCAGGAATATGGAAAGAATCACATATGTTAATGTCATAGAGAAACAAGAATATGTTTTTATTATGGAAAATAAGGATACACACCATGTAAGAGTAAAAGAAAAATGAACAGTTTGATAAATGAATTTGATCGGAATATTGGACTCCTTAATATATAATTAATGGTTGAATGTTTAAAGTGTGTAATGAATTCTCATTCTGAAAATGAACGTTCTAAGTGGAAATCTGAAGAAGAGAATCAACAAGGCGGTTCTAGTAATAGTTATATTGCTAATGATGATTAGACTTTAGATGAAATGTGAAAGGAAAGGGGTATTAAGTAATATAATGAGGTACCATTATTATGTATTATTAATGAAGTCCAATAATATAAATTTTCATGTATTTGGGTTGAAGAATTATGTTATATGAATGGAGAAATATACCAAGATTGTTTAATTTATGTTTTTTTCTCAGAATTTGAAAGTTTAAGCTGAATATTTCCAATGGGCGGGAAATATTATTTAATAGAAATGTGACATTTTGACTAAAGTAATATAATCCTTAATATGTACCTTATGTTAAGATAATGTTTTTTTTTGTAAAAATATATGTTGGATATGAATAAGTAAATTGGATGAAACTGATTACCTTGGAACAAATTAAGTAAATTTTGACAATTTTTTGTTCTATAATGGATGATGTTTAAAAAATTTTGGACTTAATAATTATACCCAATAAACCTTTGAATAATGAAACATGAGTTTTTTAATAAATATGTATGGTAATTCACATTAGTACCTTGTTTCAAGAGAATATGTGATGAAGGTAATTTAATGATTGGAATGTGACAAACAAGAGATACCTTATAATATATGGGAGATAATGGTTAAGAGTATTTTGTTCACTTCATTATAATGTTTTAGAATTTAATATTTTGGAAGAGTATTAAGGTCAACCATTTGAGGAATGGTTTAAGTTAAACGTCGGATGAGTTTTTAGAGATTAAATCATTATCATTCCATATAAGGATTTAGGCATATTGGATAATATGTACTAAGAATTTTGTTGTGGTAAAGACATATATAAGGATATATAAACCTATTTATGGATCTCATGATCTACTAACACATTATTAATTAAAAATTGAACTTCAATTATTGAAATGAGAGATGAAGTGGAAATTGATAAAGGCACAGATAAGGGTGAGGTTGTCCTAAAATCTCATATGTATGTCTTATCATAAAATTCTTCGACTCTAGGGAAAGGGTATTGAAGCCAAAAATGTTATCCTACTAACATATTTTTTGATGAATTAAATGGTTACTTAGATTATCTAAAATTTATATACTTTTGATTTTTAACATTCTCCTGGCCATTTTCTCTATTACTATCCATCAGAACATGATAATTAGATTTCCCTTCCCTGTAAATATTTTCACATTCCACATATATTCTCCTATTTGGAATCCCGGTTATGAGTTACTCTTAGTAAAAGTTAGGTTTTTAACATTCACTTTTTGAAAGGATGTTTTAGTATTAATATTTATGCAATATTGCTTCTATATAAAAGGAACTTTTTAGAATTAATCATATGATAACCCGATGAATTTCTAGGGAGAAAATCATTTTAAGGGGGTATAATTCAACAACCTAAGTTTTAATGAACCTTTTTTCTATCAATAAATTAGTTTTCATTGAAGCCTTTATTTTCAGTAAGTAAAAAATTTATTATGCTTATCACCATCTTGGCTTGTGTTACATGTCACAATGAGTTTCTATGAAACATCAGTTTAATGCTATAATAATTTAAAAGAGATAATTATAACCTAACCGTTAAACTTAGTAATATTAATAGTAATGACTAATATTAATAAAATTATTTTTTATATAAATAAAACATAATGATAATGGAAATTTTAATTTTCGGTAAAGTCTTTTTATGTTTTAAAATACTAATTTCTCAAATGAACTTATTTTCATTTCTTTCTAAAAAAATAAAAAAATTAATTAATCACAATTTTAGAAATTTATTTCGATTAAATAAACTTTATTTTTTAATTAATAATGTTGAAATTATTTTTGGGTTATTTTTGGTGATTTTTCTGAGAAACTTTATTTCTAGATGAATAGTGAAAAATTCTTAATTTTAATTCAAAAAATATTTTTCATCAAATTTATTTATATTGTTAAATTTTATTCTAAGTTGGTTTTAACATAAAATTATATATACTATAAATATATTAATCCAATTTGGTTAATTCAAATATTTTTAAATTGAATTTAGATATAAAATCTTAATGAATTTTTGAACATTCTCACTTTAAAGACCCACTTTCTCACCATGTCTATAGGATTTTCATTAAACATAATTTTTATAGTTTTGTGAGTTAAATTTAGAAAATTGAAAACAAATGGTTATAAAAAGTAAAATATTTACATTCTAAAAGGATCAAAAATATTTTTGGAAATTATCAATAGTGACATCAGAAATTTTTAATTACCATGGTTAAGGGTAAATCAGGTAACTCAAGGTAAAAATAATATTATAAATATTATAAAATTACCCCAAATTTGTAAAAATTTCATTATATGAGTGTTTTTTTACCAAAATAGTCATTAGGATGAGATTATAAACTTTTCAATTCACTTTGATGAGATTAATACATTTATTATATTTTATTTAAAGAAAAGTTAACAAGGTCATACTCATATTTTTAATAACTATATAATTTTTAATATAATGTTATATAGAAGATAACTTTGACTATAAATTGTAATTATAAATATAAATTTCCAATCTTCAACATGGAAATTTATTTTTTTATTATTTTGAAACAAATAAAAAAAATTATGGAATACACAAGGATGATAATGTAATTGTTTAATTAATAGAAATATAAAATAAATCTTATTAAAAATATTAAAATAAATATAATTTTATATAAATAATTCCATATAATAAATTTTTATAACAATTGTATATTTTATTGAAGATTTAAATTCGTTATTTTTATATATCAATTTATTATGATATTTTTAAAAATTCAAATAATGGGTAGTGTCAAATTTTAAATTAATGATATTTTAAGATAATTAATATTTTATTAACTGATATAAAATTCATAAAAATCTAACATTTGGCCAACTGATTGGGATAATGTTTAAAATTTCCTAAATGCTCCATTTATTGTTCGTTTGGAATTTTATAGTAACAATATTAACCCTTAATGAGTAAAAACACATGTTACCAAGGAAAGACTTGAAAAGGTAAAATAATGGTTAAAGCTAAAAGATACAAATTAAAAATAGTAAAAACACATATAATTTTATTGTATGAGAGGATTTTGACCCATAACAATATTCTATAATATATAAATAACTTTTTTACCTTTTTTAGTTTAAAATTAATTATTTTATTTTATTTTTTAAGAATTTTCTAAAGTGTTTCTCACCTCAACTATAAAAGGGAATCTCCTCTCTCACTTTCTCACCCCATATTGAGACTTCAATCTCATAAAAAAATCAAAATAATCTTCAAAATTACATCCATTACTCCTTGAATAATCTATTTGGGCATAATCAATCCAAGGAATCCAGTAGGTGAAAACCAAAAAGAGTTACACAATGAATAGGTAAAATCCTTCCTCAAGCTCCTTTCGTTAATTTTATTTCTTCCCAACTTAATTTATTAATATTCCATTGTAAAATAATATCCTCAGTTTCCTAAATATACATGTATATAATAATTTTAATGGTTTTACTTTAACTTACACACACTTCCATCTAATGGGTAGCGAACGTACCGTTCATGTGTACGACGAACAACCACCTCACCAAAATATGTTGTTCGTTTAAAATTTACCACCTATTATGTTTGGGAATTATGATGCAAACATAGTTTTTATATGATATATATGATATTTATGATGTATTTTAAAAATATTTATTTATTATATAAATCCTAACTTCATTATTTTCATTTTTTTAAAACGATAACTTCATTTGTGGAAGTGTGGACTACTTCCACCACAAAGAGATGTGATTCATTCCCACTTTAAATGTATATATTCTCATAAAATTCTTTGACTATATGGAAAGGATATTGAAGCCAAAAAAGTTATCCTATTAACTTATTTTTTGATGAATCAAATGGTCCCTTGGATCATCTAAAATTTATGTACATGTTATTTTTAACTTTCTCTTGACCATTTTCTCTATCATTATCCATCAAAAATTAATAATTAGATTTTTCTTCCATGTTAATATTTTTACATTCCACCTATATTCTCCTATTTTTAATCCCGGTTATGAGTTACTCTTGTTAATATTTAGGTTTTTAAATTTCTCTTTTTGCAAGGAAGTTTTAGTATTAATTTATTACAATGTGTGTTTTCATTGAAAGGAACTTTCAAGAATTAAATATTTGATATCCCGATGAATTTAGAATGACAAATTCATTTTAAGGGGGTATAATACAACACCCTATGTTTTTATGAACCTTTTTTTCTAAGAATAAATTAGTTTTCATTGATGTCTTTAATTTCACTAATTAAAAAAATCCTTACGTGCATCACTGTCTTGGCATGTGTTACATGTGCCAATGAGTTTCTACGAAACAACATTTCACTATTATAATAATTTAAAATATATAATTATAACCTAACCGATAAACATAGTAATATTAGTAGTAATAACTAATTTTAAAATTTTATTTTTTATTTTTTTATATAAATTAAAAATAATGATAATGAAAATTTTAATTTTTTGTAAAGTCTTTATATGTTTTATAATACTACTTTCTCAAATGAACTCCTTTTCATTTCTATCTATGAAAAAAAATAAAATTAATTTTATGAAATTTTAGAAATTTAATTTGATTAAACAAAATTCCTTTTTTAATTAATAATGTTGAAATTATTTTCGGTTTATTGTTGGAGATTTTTCTGAGACACTCTATTTTTAGATTAGTAGTGAAAATTTCTGAATTTTAATTCAAAACATATTTTTTGTCTAATTTGTTTATATAGTTAAGTTTTATTTTAAGTTGATTTTAACATACCATTATATAAATTATACAGTTATTCATACAATTTAGTTAATTGGAATCTTTTTATATTGAATATAGATATAAAATCATAATTAACTTTTGAACATTCTCACTTTAAACACCAACTTTCCCACCATGTATATAGGATTTTCATTAAACTTATTTTTTTATACTTTTGTGAATTAAATTTAGAAAAATTAAAATACATTTTTATAATAAGTATGATATTTACATTCTAAAAAGATCAAAATTATTTTTCTAAATTATTAATAGTAACTTCAGTAATATTTAATTACTACAGTTTAGGGTAAATCAGGTAATTAATGATAAAAATAATATTATAAATATTATAAAATTACACCAAAACATCTCCAAATTTTATTATATGTGTGTTTTTTTACCAAAATTTTCCTTGGTATGAGATTATAAACTTTTTAATCCACTTGGATGAGATGAATACATTTATTATATTTTATTTAAAGAAAATTTAACAATGCCATGCTCATATTTTTAATAACTATATAATTTTTAATATAATGTTATATAAAAGATAAATTTTGACTATAAATAGTACTTATAAATAAAAAAATTTATCTTCAACATGGTAATTTATTTTGAACTTTTTTGAAATAAATAGATAAAATTATGGCATACACAATTTTGATGGTGTAATTGTTTAATTAATGGAAATATAAAATAAATGTTATTAAAAATGATAAAATATAAATAATTTTATATAATTAATGCCATATAATAATTTTAAATTTTAATTTTAAATTTTATTGATAATTTAAATTCATTTTTACTATATCATGTTATTATGATATTTTTAAAAATTCAAATAATGGGTAGTGTCAAAATTGACATTAATGATATTTTAAAATAATTAATATTTTATTAAGTGGTATAAAATTCATAAAAATATAAAATTTGGCCAACAGATTGGGATAATGTTTAAAATTTTATAAATGATCCATTTGTGGTTTGTTCAGAATTTTATAGTAACTATGTTGGCCCTTAATGAGTAAAAACACATGTTATCAGTGTAAGACTTAAATAGGTAAAATAAGGGCTAAAGCTAAAAGATACATATTAAAAATAGTATAAACATATCTAATTGTCATTGTATCAGAGGATTTAGACACATAATCATATTCTATTATATATAATTAACTTTTGAACTTTTTTAACCTAAAATTAATGAATTTTAATTTAATTTTTTAAGAATTTCCTAAAGTGCTTCTCACCTCAACTATAAAAGAGAATCTCCTCTCTCACTTTCTCCCTACACATTGAGACTTCAATATAAATAAACCTTTATAATAATAATCTCCGAAATTCCATAAATTACCCATTAAAGCCTTTATTTGGGTAGAATCAATCCATGGAATATCGTTGGTGCAAACCAAAATGAGTTACCCTAAGAATAGGTAAAATCCTTCTTCAAGATCCTTTCTTTAATTTTATTTCTTCCCATCCTGAATTATTAATATTCCATTAAAAATTAACATAATCTATTTCCTAAATATACATATATAGAATTGTTTTAATGTTTTTACCATTACTTACACACACTTCCATCTAATGGGTAGAGAACATACAGTTCATTTATATGGTGAACTACCACCTCACGAAATGATGTTGTTCGTTTTAAATTTACCACCTATTATGTTTGGGAATTATGATAGAAAATTTTAAGACCAAAAAATTCCATGTAATTTTTTTAAATTATGGGAATTATATGAGTCCGCGAAAATTGACGTCGCATAATTCTGAGGCCCGGAGTTCCCAGAATGAATTTATGAACTTATTTTCGGGTAGGTTCAGTAAATGTGAAAGTGGGTTTTTCTAAATTTTGATCTGGTGCTAGGAATTGAAATCCAATGATACTATTGAACTCACAGCGCCGGTATTATCTTATGTAGATGTTCTCCTCGATGGCAGTTGGTCAAGGGTGAAAGATAATTTAGGTTTTTTTGTGGAAATAATAAAATAAAATAAACACACATTTTATTTTATTTTGTTATAACCACCCTCTTATGGATATTATGGGGTGGGGACCACCCGATCCCAAAACCTACCAAGTTTGATTAATGGGTGGGGACCACCCGAACCTTTTAATGAGGTAGAAACCTCCCAAATCCCTCTTTAATGTGGAGGAGCCTCTTGAGCTTCATCCACATTAATTAAGCCAACACACCATACATAATTATTAAAACCTTAGTGATTAATTAACCTAATTTGGAATTGATCCCATAATTAAATTGGGGGAATCATATCACATTTTGTCTACTTTGAAAATTTGGTGGAATTGGTAGAGGATAAATATTGGGAGAAAACTCTCCAATGAAGAACGCTCTGCCAACGAAGAACACCGACCTCAACATCGACCTTCATCCTCATGACTACTTCTGATGTGGGACGTCTTTATCTACAACAAATCAACGTCCATACTACCTTATAGCACAATGTCAATGATCAACCCGAGGTAGGGGTTTAATTTGTGTGTGATTATATTCCCATGTTTTTATTTTTTTTTAAACAAAGAACGCGGATGATTTTCTTTTGTAGGTTGGGAACACTCATTGCTTGATGTTTTGACGTTTTTGTCTTGTTTATGTTGATCCATTTGCAACCACCCTAATACAGATGGTACGGGCCAAAAAACATGGTCCGGACCCTCTGCAAATCTTGTGATGATTTGTGGAGTTGAAAATCACGAAGGCAATGGAGCAATAACACCGCCCCGTGACCACTGCCGCCTCGTGACCTCCACGCACCGCGGGTCCACCGCTCGTGACTCCATCGTCTTCCATCGCCATTTGCTGAGCCGCCGCCACCATCTGTCGAGCTGCCGCCGCCATCTGCCGAGCCGCTGCCACTGGGCCTCCATCCCATGGCCACACCACCAAATCACGGCTTGTCCGCCTACCAATGCTTGGACCGCTGACCTGTGGCTGGTCCGCTCCCTCGCGGTCGGTCCACCGCCCTCGCGGCTGGTCCCCTCCCTTGCGGTTGCACCCTCATGGTCGATCCATTCCCTCGTGGCTGGTCTTCCGCCCTCGCAGCCGGTCCACAGCCCTCGCGGCTGGTCCCCGCCCTCGCGGTCGCACCCTCATGGCCGGTCCACGCCCTCGTGGCCGGTCTGCCGCCGTCGTGGCCGGTCCACCTCCCTCGCATCTGATCATCACCCTCACATCTGTTCCACCATCCCCATGGTTGATCTGTGTCCTCATGGCCGGTCCGTGTCCTCGCGGCTAGTCCACACCCTCGTAGTACCTGTGACCAGTCTGCACCCTCACGTTACCCCTCGGCCGAGCCTCCCTCGCGGCAACCTCACGGCCCTCACGGGTCGGGCCGGACCTAATGGGCCGAGCCACACTGCGGGCTGGGCCAGACCCAATGGGTCAGGCTGGGTCAACCCGAACCAGGTTAGGCCGGGTCGGTCCGACCGGGTCGGACTGGACCCAGGCCCACTACGACCTAGTTACTTTCTTTTGACTATAACTATGGCACCGAATGTCCATTTGACGAACCATCAGTGGTGTTGGAAATCTTGGGGCGACATGGTCCCTTTGAGTGATACCCCACTGTTTTTTGGATTAAGATGGGTAATAGTCAGGTTGGATCGAGCACAAATCCAACCGGGCCCCCAGGACTTAAAGGAAAATATCTCACAGAATAGGAATCTGATTGACATGTCTTCTATTACATTCAGGCCCCTATGACATGGAGGAACTTTGACATACTTCTTCATGGGACTTTGTGGTAGTTGTAGTACTGACCTGTGGCTTGGGAAGCGATTTCCCCAATCATGATACGTACGAGACCCTATGACTTGCTGAGACTTGATGAATGTTGACTGTTTCGACTCAGAGTGACTCGACTTGCCCAGTGGGGAGCGCCATAGTGACGCAGCAGACCCATAGTGGGGAGCGCCTTGGTGACACGGTAGACCCATGGTACTCGAAATGAGGATTACCTCAGCAAGCCCCGAGGGGGAGCACCTCTGCGTGACGTGGCAGACCCACTGTGGGGAGCACCTTTTTGTGATACGGTAGACCCACGGTACTCGACAGGAGGAGTAACTTTGAAGTCCAAGGTTACTGGGAAGCACCTCTATGTGATGTGGAAGGCCCACTGTACTCAATAGAGGAGGAGTTCTTCAGAAACCGAGGTGTTAGACGTTGTGACTTGGAATGTTACTTGATACTACCCCTAGAATAAATCATGGTGTGACCTGAGTTAGTACCTCTGTGTTTTCATCTTGATTCATATGGATTACTTGATAACTTAGGTATATGTATGGTCATATACATAAGTAGGGTTATTTTTTGATTTCATTCTTTTTTGGTTTATCCTTGGTGGATTTTGTTAGACCATGAGGGTCTCGGGGTCCCTATTGAGTATCGTTATACTCACCCATATACAGGTTATTCCCGCACTTCGTTGTGTTTGGTGGAGATGACAGATAGTGATGACTGAGGACAAGAGTACCAGGACTAGACGGTACCAGGAGGTGGACCTTAAGATAAGTCGGTACACAGAGGAGACGGATGAACGATGCGTGATGAGGAGGCGATCAGTACCTACCCTTCAGGTAGGAACCTTAGAGGATGACCCGGTAGCTGACTTTCCCTTTTTTCAGTTGTAGTGTATCACAGTTGTACTTTTACTTTCCAGTTGGGCTTGTATTCTGGACCCTTTTACTTTCAGTAATCTTTTGTTATGCTGTTTAATTGGAGTTTCGTATCCAGCTGTGTCCTTGCTTGTTTGTGTGTTTACATGTTATAAAGGCAATGCCTTCCCAGTTTTAAGAAAATACGCCTTTGGTGCTAGTTGCCAGCCTTTGGCCTACGGAAGGCGGGCTTTGGGTAGTCACAGCACGGGCCCCGGGGTACGGGTCATGATAGAAAATCAGTTTTTATATTATATTTATGATATTTATGATTTATTTGAAAATATTTATTTATTATATAAATTCTAACATTATTCTTTCCATTTTTTGTAAATACGGTAACATCGTTTGTGGAAGTGTGGACTACCACCTCCTCAAAGCGATGTAATTCATTCAAACTTTACATGGAATGTATTATGGTTGGGTTTAGTACAATTATATAATATATATTAAATAATAATTATAAATTAATTATATTATAACCATATATTCATATATTTAATTTACTTTATTTCTTTCATTATGCCATGAAAATTGAAGCAATGTTCATGTGTATGTATGACCTATCATCTCCATAAACTGTGTATTCTATTTAATACATATAAATTTTATATATTATAACAAATTTTTTTATAATGAATATATATAATATAAAAGTAATTTTTTACCTTTTTTAAATAAGTTAATAATGGTTTATAAAATATGATCAAGAATGAAAAGTTAAAGCATGTACGATAAACAAAGTGGTTACTACCTGAAACATTACTTTAATATGGAATTGTTAATAAATGGGTAATATAATGTCATAATAAAAAATTTTATGGTATTATATATATATATTTTAACATTTTTCTATGATAAATTTATAATAAACTTATACTTATTATATTGGAGTCTTTTATGTGTACGATGAAATTCAAGACACAAGGTAATCAATTTTTTTCACTTTTTTTTATGGGAAACATCCCTTATGCACTAATTGTTTATTTTTTGCAGTTTATATAATTTTCATGAATGTATTATATGATTATTATATTGAAATTTTTTGTTATTTACATATCCATTTATCAAATCTTTATTTATGGGTTTTATGTTTAAAAATTTACCAAATTAGTAAAATAATTTTATTCCATTTTTTCATCTTCGAGACACATGTTTCTTTATGAACCTATATTCTAATATGATATTTATATTTTTAATACTAAAATGATATATCATGAATCTAATTATTTTTCATAGTATTTTAGGATCCATGTAATTTTATTTTCTTACATGGAGAGTATGATTAAAATTTACCTAGTGGAAGAGTTTATTAAAACAATCTCATCATTTATTGATATTGTTTATGATTATTATTGTATTGATGAAATATTATGATCTATATATCAGGAATACTCATGAATTTTTTTCTACACTAGTTATTCATGATGTCTTCCTGTATTGGTATCATTTTTTCCACTCTTTTGTACTTGAGGTAATTAAGAAAATGTATAAGAAATTTTGATCTCATTTCTCTTCTCGGTAAAAAAATAAATTTTATTCAAAAATCATGTTTTCCAAAAAAATAGCACATTTTCAAGGAAAGAGTTTTTTTAAAAAAATTAATACTTTTTAAAGATTCCTTTCTATGTTTTCAAATTTATTTTAAAAAGAGAATTTTTTCTAAAAAAATTATGTTTTAAAAATAATTCTTCAAATAATAAATGACATTTTCTTAAAGAAATGTGTTTAAAAGATCTTTAAAAATTATTTCCCCACTAAGATGACATCTTTTTTCATTACTCATGCCATATTGGTAATATTATCCATGGTTCCATTCAATTTATTTCTATGAATCATTTATGTTTGGGTTGAATAACATACATGAATCTCTTTTCTCTTTCATAGGTTATATTTTTATGAAATTTGTTTATATTTCATTGGTTATATGTCTATGAAACCCGATTTTTTTCACAGGTTATGATTTGATGGTATGATTATTAAACTTGTCTATTTTTCATAGGTTAAGATAATATTACATGGTTATGATACCCATTTCCTTTCGTGTGTTGTTATGAATAATATTTATGATCTCATGGAACATGTATGTATGAATTTATTATGTGATAGGTGGGGATTATATCTACCAGCAATTTATTGGGTAATTATTTATATATCATTATATAGACATAAATGACCTTTATAATAATATTTTCTTATAAGTAAACCATGAAAACTAATATGCTTATGGGAGTGATCCATGACTACCAAGATGGTTATGGGAGTGAACCATGAATAACCAAATGGTATGGTGAGTGAACCGATACTACTAAGATATCCTTGTAAGTGATTCCTTGAAAACTATGGAAATCATGTTTATATTAATTTGTGTCTTCCACAATGATATTTATTATTCATACGAAACTATTTCATGAGTTATGTTCTTTATTTACTTATTATTCATTTCTTATGAAGTTCCATTCTTTATTACATGATTCATGTTTATGACCTTTTAGGTGTAGTGTATCATATTTTATTTTCATGATCACATCCTCAAACCCTTATAATCATGATTATTCTTATATATCTCCCTCTGATTACCGTTACTAAGAATTTCAGATCACTAATATTTATGTTTCCATCCTCAAGTTATGAACATATGTGTTTGGCTTTTTGTCTAAGAGGGGTTATATTCAAGAAGAACCTAGTGGGAGGTAATGTATCTCTCTTTTGTACCATTATTTATGTTTCCATTTTTCCAAAGATAGTATACTAGTTTGGTCTTTGGGTGCATGTTTGTGTAATGTATTATGTATTCCAAAAAAGTGATCTAATATCCATGTATTCCATGTGTGGGTCTTTAAAATTATATTCCCCATTATATAGTTCCCTAATTACATGATTCGTATTATTTTTTGTGAATTTATAGGCTTTTCCTTTATCCTTTTTCCTTGAACATTGTTGGGATTTATCATCCTCATTATCACTTCGATTAGGTAATTGATTTGTGTAGTTCCCAAACTCTATTAATTTGAAACACTAGATTGTGTCTTGTGTATTCTAGTAAGATCTCTCTCCGTTGATATCATTCACTAATCCTTTATCATCGCATCTACATTATTTATCTCTATTGATAGGTGTACCACACTTGTAACACCCTCTTGTTCCTATTAATAATTTACAAGAGTACTTCTTCCCACATTTCTAACATGTAGGTGACTGAAATTTATTTCCATAATGTAATTTATTTGAGTAATCATGAGGCTAAATATTTTCTTGACAAACCCATAGGAATTATTCAGATATACAATTTTCCATTTCTACCTTAAATGAAAATCTACTAACTTCTTCATATCTTACAATATCTCTTATACCCAATAACTCATGAATACTTGGTTTTAGGCCCACAAATAATAGAACAATTTCTATTTAAGGGATGGTGATTAAACTAGAATCACACCCCCCATGTTTTAAAAAATTATCTTCATAGGTACCAATAGACTCACCTTCCTTCTGTTTGAGCTTGAATAATTATTTCTCCATCCTAGTTTATAGAATACAATGAAATTATTAACTAAACATTTCCTATTAAACTCATCCCATTAAATGGATTCAACTTCCTCCTCTTGAATCATATTATTAATAGGGTTCCACTATTTATCATCTTCATCTTATGAGTGATATAAAACCAAATGACTTTTTCATGCTTCAAACACTAGAAAAAGTAAAATATATTATTAGTTGTATTGATTCATTTCTCAGTGAATAATGGATCAGTGAACCCACTAAAATAAGGCTGGTGTTACCTCATTAAGGGATTAGCAGAACATTTTTTCCTATTTTTTTCATTTGGAAGTTCAACATGATTCATAGATATAAAATATTATGCGGCCATAGTAATGAGATTTTGAATTCCAAATCCCAAAATATTTGGTTTCTAAAGAGGGAAATAATTTCAATGTCCATTTCATTTAGCATTGAAATGAATATTTTGGTCTCTATATATAGATTAAATCCCATTATTATAGTGTGAGAAAGTCTAATCATAATTAGAAAATACATAGTTAAGAAAAATCATCATGATGTATAAATCATTACACCTTAATTTTAATAAATAACACTATAGGTTTATCCTAGGTAATTTATTATTATCATATATTCAAATAATTCATAATTTTTTGAAAATAAAATGTGGATTAACCAACGAATATCCCATGGGTGTGTCATACCATGTGTGTAGTAAGGCATATTATTATGTACTAGGTAATTCTCATGTCAATTCATACATGACTTTTCAAAATTATTACTCTTAGGTACATATTTTCTAGAGACACATACACTTTTAGTATCCATATAAAGATGTATTTTTTAGGAAAATAACATACTCACTTTATTACAAAAACATTATAATGTTATCATATACTTAGATGTATCCTATAGGTTTATCACTAAATGTTTCTCATCCTAGTTTCCAAAAGTTATATTAACCTTTACTCTAATACAAATTGTAAATAATCAAACTTCTCATTCATAGATATTATATATTAATATGTCAATATTAATTAAATAAAATAATGATCCATGTAGAAACCATTTAGTTCTTGTTCCTTTAGAGACATGGAAAAAATTAGTTGTTTAATAGGTGAACTACATCTTCTTCCAATAATTTATACTTATCTAGAACCCTTTTTATCTTACCAAACATAAAATATTATTCATAACCTAGGGAAAATCATAATAAAGGTTGAAATGAGATAATCGATAAGGTTAAAAAAGAAGATATAAATGATCATAAAATAATAAAATGCGAATAAGGGTATAAGAATATAAGCATCATGTTGGAAAACTATACACTGCATATCATAGAGAAAAAACATGAGTCATGGAAAAAATCATGTATGTTCAAAATACATGAGTCATAAAGGAGTTGTATTACATAGTCCATGAGAGTATAACATTGTCATAAGACATATATTTTTTAAATACACATAATCATAAAGAATATTATGTCATGTTTATCCTCAATGAAATTCATAACATGTTAGTCTTGGGAGAACCAATAATGTACCTACCTTGGGCTTGGTATAACCTTCTGTGTACCTTGTTTCGAGCTTGGGATACCATCCCATATACCCTATTTCAGGCATGGGATAAACTACCATGTAAAATATTTCATAATTGTGATACCCTCCCTTGAATACACTTTCAGTACTGGGATAACCTCATGTGTACACTCTTTTATGATTTGGATAACCTCACATATACCCTTCGAGGTCATATAACATATATCATTACCCAATGCATTGGATGGAGACATAGGTCCCAAAAATCACATAAACCATCATTTTTAATTCCAAAATAAAATAAAACATTCATCATATCATAACCTATGTAAATAAATCAGTTTTATAAACATTTCATTATATAATAATCCATAGAAAAAGAACAAGTTTCATAAATATTTCATCATTTCATCATAGCATAAATTATTTAAAATTAATGGGTTACATAAAAATAATTTCATTATAAATATAAACCATTTAGATAAAGATTAAATATGTAATCATTAGATCATATCTCTTATAAATCTAAAGTAACAACAAAGGTTGTAATATCCAACAGTAAATTATTTTTGAAATATCACAAGGAAATTTTCTGGTGGAAAATATCTTTTTAAATTGAAAAATCATCTTTTAAACTAATAATTAATAAAAAATTACAATATATTTATTTGAAATTAAATTTTTAAAAATATAGGGAAATATTTAAAACATTTAGCAGTCATCAAAGTGGTAAATACATTTCATGTTGTACATATTAAAATAAATATTCCATTCACATTTTTAGTAAAAGGAAAACAAGACTTGTTTGGAAAACGACATGAATATTCTCCTAAAACCATTTTTAAAAAAACATCAGTAAAAATTTCTTTAAACATTTATTGGAAAATATAAAAAATTCCTTAAAATATTTTTAGAAAACATGGATATTGAAGAAAAATAATTTTCCATCGAAGAGAGAAACAAAGTCAATTTTTTTTTAATACAATTTTTTGAACACTTCAATACATAAATAGAGGAAAATAAAATGAGAAAATTTATTTTCATGACATAACCAGGTGATAATAAAATTAATTATTTTCTTGACATAAACATAATAATATTTTTTAATCGAAAATTTAATCATAAAAATCATGATAATAATGAGATTGTAAAAAAAAACTTTTACCACATTAGTATCTTTTGAATCATAACACCCATGAAATAATGAAAATTATATGGATATTTATATCCTCTAATTTCATTACATGAATCATAAATTAAATTTGTGGTTAGTATATACACCACACAAATGAAACAAGTGGTGAGTTTGGCATGTTTCCCATAGAAATAAAAGTGAGACGAAAGCCTATTACATGATTAGATAACCATTTAATCATAAAATATAAAAGAATAAATTAAAATGAAACATAAAATATCATAATAATAAAAAACATTATGATATAACATGTCCACTAGTATGTATATACACCTCATAAATGAAAATACGTGTATACCGTAATGTTTTTTCCAAAAAAATGTATTTTGAGATAGTATACCCTACCTTAAGTCACGACTTCATTATAACAACTTAAAAACTTATATATAAAAAATATAGGTTTATTATAAATCTATTGAAATCCTTAATTAAATATATGATACCATATATTATTTAATTATGACATTTTATGACACATTGATTAACAATTCCTTATTAAAATCATGTTTTTGAAAATAACGTCCATGTTTTCATGTATGTTTTTGATTTGATATTTGTATTACATTAATTATAATAATTTTTAAATATTATATATAATTTTAACCGTGGTATTAATATCATATATATCTTATAATTTTTTATATTAATCTATTAATGTTTGATATAGAAAATAAATTACACTGTTCATGGAGATAATAGGTCATACGTACGCATGAACGCTATTTTAATTTTATAGAAGGATGAAACAAAAGATATGTAAATAATATATAAAGTTAATATAATAAGTTTTATATCATTTTATTTCATATATTCATTAAATTTACAGTTATTACCTTCCATGTAAAGAATAAGTAAAAAACAAATCACATATTTTATGATGTGGTAGTTTGACACACACACAAGCGACATTATCATATTCCCAGGGAATGGAAAGTAAGAAGTTATATGTAATAATATAATTAAATAAGTTTAATAATATCATAAATATCATATATAAACATTAAATCATTATTTATAATAATTCTTGAGAAATTTTGATGGAAAATGAATAACATCTGTTCACGAGGTGGTAGTCTGTTGAACAAATGATCGATGATTTAATTTCCCATTTGATAGAAGAGGATATAGATGTAGTCAATTTCATTAACATAATAAATAATAATAATCATGGAGTTACCGGTTTTATTATATTATTATATATGGAAAATATTTTAAGGAGTTGAAAAAATAAATAAAATAAAACAGAAGTTTAAGAATTTTACCTCTTCTTCAGAGAACCTCATTCGATTTTTACCTAAAGCCTTATTAATAGGGTTTACTAACAAAAATATGGAATATATGTTTTGTGGTGGAATTAATGAATGTATATTTTAAGGTATTTTTTGATCCAAAGGGTTTTGGATGTGTGGAGATGGGATGAGAGGGGGTGGCCTTTTATAATTGGGGATATGACACACATTAAATTTTTGAAAATAATAAAGTGTGTCCATGTTTTTTGCATAACAATGGACCAAAACTGGGTCATTATAGAGCCTTATAGGTTATAAAGTTGAAATATGGCCATCTAACTTGATTTATACAAGTTTCTATGCCACTTTACCACTCAGTATTTTAGTTTAACCCCCGGTAAACCCCTTTTAACCTAAAAAATAGTAATTAATTTTTTCTGTATTTAATATTCATTTTGAATGAAAATTAGGTTGAAATTATTATATAATATTAATTATTTTTATTATAAAATTTAAATAAAATTTTCTATATTAAATTAATTTAATTAGAAAAAATTAATTTAAAATTATGCCCACAAACATGATGAAAATGTTGTTTTCCAAAGTGAAACTTTTCAGAAGTATAAAAAGATTTTATATAAAATTTAATTATTTAATTTATTATAATAACAAAAATTGGATTTATAAATATATAATTGAACTAATTTTTCTTTGAAAACATTTTTTATACAAAATGAAACTTTTTAAATTCATTAAACTGAAAGGCATTTTTTAATAAAAATCAGGATTTTTCAGTATTGACTAAAAAATTAATAATTTCATAAAATTGTCAAAAAACTAAATTTAAGATAATTTTGAAATTTTGGATAAAAAATAAATTTATTTTTTTAAAATACATTTTCCAAAATAATCAAAAAATAATTTCATTATTTTTTATAAAACGCATTAAAATCATTTTTGGAGAAAAAATGTATTTTAAAAGCATATGAAATATTTTCTAAAAACGAATTTCTTATTAATAAATATTTTTTATTCATCCAAAAATATTATACATAATTTTCCAAATGTGGTTATTCCTATTAATACCACCAAATTTAAGAGCTTGGTTATAGTGGTTAAGTTTCAATAATAATATTAATAGTATTTCATTACTTGTAATATACAGTGTTTTATGTAATGTAAATTATCCAAGAAATTATACTTATTTAAAAATATATTTTTAAAATATAATAGTGTTATAGGTTAACCACTGATTCTTGTGGATGTTGAGAGTCATTTCTAGAGGGAATTTTGTGTTGCCTCGCGTCATCAGAGGTTGTGAAAATTAGGGGAAATTTGGAATTTTTATTTGGGAGTGTTCAAGTAAAAATGGTAAATTCTACAATAATATGATCTCATATAATTTCTTCAACTAATTATTTGGTCTTATAATAGGGTTTGAAACCTAAGACATAAGTTTGATGAAAATCTCTATTCAAATTTACATGAAATATTTAATATTTAATAAATTAAATATTAATTTATTAATGCATGTTTACTGAATAATGACTTAAACAATTGTGTGAGGTTGTGATTTCATATCTATAGTAGAATTATGAATGGTGGATTTTTACTCGGTGATGTATAAAACCATCACAGAATTCCGGTTCAGGCCCATAACCCTTTTCTATTCTTTTTCTTTTCTTTTATTTCTCTTTTTTCCTTTTATATTTTTTCTTATTTATTTTTTCATGTCTTGTTACATATTCCCTTTAGGATTCCCACACTGGGGTATTTAGTTGAGAGAATAAGGGGTTGATGAGTGAGTGGGACGTATAAACACTTCCTGTGAAGGTTATTCAGAGGTAGATTGAGTCTTAGTTGGTGTGTGGTGCAGATCCGATGAAATGATTTAGAGGATTCCACCCAGAGGTAGTTAATTTTTTTTTATGCCAAAAACCACATTTTTTAATTTATTTAAAGTTTTAAATCGTTCTTTATTGTTATGGTCATTATCAGGGTTGATATAGGCCTAATATGAGATAAACTGGTCTTTTGGGATGTTTTGGGAGTTTTACATTTGAGAAAATTCATGTACTTGACATGTGGTTTAGGGAACACATGTTGTATGTTATTTCAGTCCTAGGGGGATGATTTTTGGGATGAAATTCTATATAATGGGGGTCCACATCATGTATTAGCCACTTATGTTTTTCTAGGGGAACATGGTCATGTAGGGTACATGGCTAGAACATGTGAGAGGTACACAAATAGTGGTCATGTAGTATCCTTGGCTAGACCCCATGTGGGGGTACATGGTCAGGTACATAGTTGGGGACTCCATTTGGGGTACACTCCATATAGAGGGTGGTACACACCATGTATTTTAGAAGTGTACAGACTAACTGAGTCTGAGGTGCACAACTAGGTACCCATGTGGGGTTACACATCATGTACTGAAAAGCACATATTTTGTACTTTGGGAAAGTACATGCCGAGTGGTCTAAGGAAAACAACCAGGGACAGGCTTTGGGGGTACACATTCTCTACACAAAGTAAACGCTTTGTACTTTTTCATGTCTTGTGTAAATACCTGGAAAATTCACGGAAAATTTTTTCTTAAATACTTTGTAATTTTATGAGACCACGGTTTTTGACGGTGCCTGATTCTGATGCTCGGTGTGCCCAGAATCAATTTCTAATGTTTTGTTCATGTACGTTCAATAAACGTACGTGCGGGTTTTTCTTTCTTTTGAATCGTTGCTCGGAATTGAAATATGAGGGAACCGATGAACTCACAGCACCAGTATTCTCTTAAAGGGACCTTTATCGTAGTTGCATTTAGTTGAGAGTAGAAGTTTTAATTTGGGGATTCGTAACAAATTAAAATAAAATTGTGTTGTTACATTAAGTGTACAAAATTTTATTTCATTTATTAAGTGGTGTTTTTTTTCTACAAGGGGAAGTTAGAGTTGGGTCTCACACCCACATAACCTCCCATGTGAGGATAATCTGTGGTTGGGCCCACACGAGAGCCTAACCCCTCTACTCCCCCTTAAACTCCCATGAAACCCCCCTTATTAGCTCCTAAAACTCTCCACATACTCTCTTTGAATTTTAAACTTTTCACCTCCCTTCTCTCTAAATTATTCTAACCCATCTAATTAATATCTTCACTAATTAATTGGAGCCTCTTATTTGAATCAATTTGAATTGCAAGGCAATTCTACTAAAATTGGAGATCCTTATTATAATATTATCCTTGTAAAATATTTTAGTGGGGGGAAAATCTGGAGAATTAGAAGAAAGGTGTTCCTATCCTGACGAAGAACATCGTTCTTCAGCAAAGAACATCTCTGAAAAAGAATGCGAAGAACTTCTCCCAACGACGCTTCTTCCTCAGACGCACCCGGATGTCAAGGAATCTACATCGTCTTTGGATTTGCTTCCCGCGTCACGACAACAACTCTTACTCCAACGTTGATGGGACAAAATTGTTCTCCACGACGCCGTATTCCGCGATGCCTGACTACCACGACGCTCATATTTTGAGGCGCAATGACGTTCGACGTCAGTTATGAGGTAGGGGTTTTTGATCATTTTTAATTGAATAAAATTATACTTTGTTCTTCGTTGAAAATCATAGATTGTATTCGGCCTTATGTTATCGCTTAACACGGAGGGATCGAGCCGAAAAAACATGGCCAGATGACCCTCCGATGGTTCTTGGCTATTTTGGAGATGAGGACTGGAGGCGGCGACGATCGGAGTCAGCGGTGGCCACACGCTGGCCGTGAGAAGGAAGACCACGGCACGCATCCGCGGGCCGCTCGGCTGAAGAAGAACTGACCAGTCCAAAGGAACCGCGGCACGACAAGGGAACCGTGCTATGGAGAACAGCGACCTGTGCTGGATGGGCTGCTTCAGCGGGCAAACCGACCAGGTTGAAGAAGGTCACGACACTCGAAGGTGCCGCGTGGGAGAACACCAGCCCACCTGTGCGAGCCGCTCATGCCGAAGAAGACCAGCTGGCTTTGGTCGGACAGACAGGAGGGGCGGCACCGCTCGGCACCGCCATTTTGGAAAACTAGGGGCCGTGACCCCCAGTCCGCTCGGCCAGTTCGCTGAGCTACGACCTGCTGCCAGGTCGGGCCGTCTATCTCCCGGGACGAGCTGCGCCGCACCGGGCCCGGTCTCCCTCGTGCGGGATGGGCCATAGCGCTATCATGTGTCGCGTCCCACCGGGCCAGGCCGACCCGTCCGACTTGGTAGGACCCACCGAACTGGGTGGGGTCGACTCGCCAGCCCACCGGGCTGGATGGGCGGGGCCCGTTTTTCTTAAACATGAATATCTTCAGGACCGCGCGTCCGAACGATGCACCATTTGTGGAACTGGGACCCTTGCAATTAGGTTGTACTTTTACGATACTCTATGTGAGTTCTAGAAAAATTTGGAAAATGGCCAGGTTTGTAACGAGTGTAATTCCAACCGGGCCCCTATAACGGAAAATGCCAATAACTCTCAGACCAGGCGTCTGATTGACGCACCGTCTGTCGCGTTGGTTTTCATTTGATGAGACAGATCTTCACGATACATCAACTATGGACTTCATGATATTTTATGTATCTATCCCCTTTGCTCGAGGAGCGGACCCTCCCGGAATCGAGTGTGTTGTGTGCGGGAACCCTAGAGTTGGTTGTGACTGCGACGACTACTGTACTGGAATCCTCTGTGGGTTCGATAGCAACGACTACTGTACTGGAATCCTCCGTGGGTTTAACATTGACGACTACCATACTGGAATCCTCTGTGGTTTCAACGGTGATGACTACTATTCTTGTATCCTTATGGGACTGGCAGTTTGACCTATGTACTTGTATCATGTGTAGGTCTGATAGAGTAGCTGGTCTTGTGTCCTGTGAGGGTCTGATAGCTTAGCTGGTATTGTATCTTGTGTGGGTCTGACATCTTAAATGAATCAGTGACTACATCTGATCATCTCTATTACTATACGAAATATGTCTACCTGTGTGAGCTGAGTCTTGACTTTCAATCATTATCATCGATGTGATTGACTTTACTTTCCTGTGTGGACTGAGTTGTGATTTGGCTCGAGAGTTGGAGCCGATCTGAGATTGATAACTTAGGTATATGTATGGTCATATACCTAAGTAGGGTTGGTTGATACTTCATGACTATATCTTTCCTTCAGTGGTTTATCCTTCATGGATTTTGGGAGACCTTCAGAGGTCTATGTGTAACACCCTGAGATTTTATGAAAAGTATTATTTTTAATTAATGTATTTTGTTTTATGCTACACCAAAAGCAGTTTTCACAACACGCATCCCTGACTTGCCTTGCATTACAGGCAATCGCGACCTTCCTTGATAGCGTGTGTAGTACGCAATACCGAGTTTCACTAAACGAGATATTATTATAATATTAGTATGAACTAGCCGTTATGAATAGTAATTCCCACTTTTTGAAATTTTATAAATTTTATCTTTCAAAATGGACTTAATTTTTGGATTCGGAATATCGAAATTAGCATAGGGTGAAATTTTGGTACTTTTCAGATAACTTTCATATTTTGATGAATAGTGAAATTTACTAAATTTTAATTAAAAACAAATTTTTTAATCAAAATAATTAATAGTGATAAATTATTATTTTGAATGGTTTTAAAGTATATTTAGAATATATTTTTACAATTTAATACAATGTTGGTCATTGGATGTAATTTCACATTTAAAACGGACATAAACAAGTGTGAATCTTTTGATAGTTATTATCTCTTAAAAACACGCTATTTGTTTTGACGACAGGAATTAATTATTAAATTAGTTAATGTAACTGATATTTTTTTAATTTGGAAAAATAGACATCATTTTTGAATTCATAATATCAAATATAGCTTAGGCCTAATTTTTGGTATTTTTCTGGAAACTTTCATTTTTTGATGAATAGTGAAACCACTAAGTGGTAGTTAAAAAACTGAATTTTTCATAAAATGTAATTTTACCGCTTCTGTGAGTGGAATTTCTAAAATCTGAGAGACACGGTTAATATCAAGGACTAAAATTTGGTTCAATGAGATGAAAATAATTTTTGGTGAATAGTAGCTTTTTACTTTTTTTACCACGGTTAAAAGTAAATAGGGTAATTAAGGGTAAAAATGATATTATTATTACCCTAAAACATGTCCTACTTCTATTGGATAAATGTAATTCGACCAAAAACAACCTTAGGAATAACATATGACCATTTAGGCCCACTTGGATTAGATTAGGACATTTAATATTAATTTATTTAAAGAAGGGTTAAAATAGTTAAAATCAAAGTTTAATAAGTAAATCATTTTTAATATAGGGTTATACATAAGATAAATTAGACTATATATATTCATTAGAAATCTAAAAATATTTCATACATAATTAGATTTTATTTTTAATTTTTAGACTTTAAATAATTTAATTTATTTATGATACAATGATGCTGCAGAAATTATCTTATTAATGAAATATTGATATAATTGATGTTATAAATACCCAAATAAATGTAATTTGAGACTTTTTATGAATTAAAATAATTTTCTATGTTAATATGACATGTTATTATTGATTTAATTAATTTAGTTCGAACTAATCATTCTGTTATGATTTACACAAAAATCAATTACCAAATAGTGTCAAAATTGACATAAAATAGTTTTTAAAACAAATATTATATTATTAATTGTTATTATATTCTTAAAAATATAAGGTTCGGCCAAATGAATTATATAAGGTTATATATATTAATAATAGACAAAATGGGGTTCTTTTGGCTATTTATAGTAAGTTCATTAACCTTATATTGTAAGAACACAAAAAGACACGGTAAAAGTAAAATTATCTAACTTAAAGTTAAATCTAAATGATAAGGTTAAAAAAGTGAACTAAACTCGTCCAAATTCTATTGGATGAGAGTATTTCGACCCTTACCCACCTTATCTTTGAAATAAATCAATTTGGAGCTATTTAAAACCGAATGTGGCTTTATAATAAAATAATATTTTTAGTTTTTCCAAAGGTGCCCCTCTCCTCCCTTATAAAAGGGAACATCCTCCCTCTATTCCTCACACCACTTTGAGCCTTCAATCTTGGACAACCCCTGCCAAATTATCTTCTCCACTTACCTTAAAACATCCTAGAGGTCCTGTTATTCTTCAAAGTCCAATTTTAGTGCCCTAAGAGGAGGACTCAAAGAGGCGCTTCAAAGAAGAGGTAATGTCCGTTACCGATTCTTTCAACTTTATTTCTTCTTCCACTTATTCTTCTTAGGTTGTTTCATTATTAAGTAATAAAATCAGTATCACTCATATAATGATATGTTATTATAAGTATGAAACAACCCTATTTCACCATCTATCCATCCTACGGAAAATGAAATCACCACACGTGCGTACGTACGGAATACCGTCTCCACGCCGTGGTGTAATCTATTTTCCACCACCACCTTACTTGGATGGGTATAATGGTGTAAATAATAACTATATATGATTATTTTAAAGTGATTTTGATTCTGAAAAATTATATATACACTCCAATACAATTCCACGATCATGAGAACGATATCATCGCTCGTGCGTACGTACGGACTACCGTCTCCACGACGCGATGAGATTCATTCTCCACGTTAACCATTCATGAATGATTATAAAGTATATATAATAAGTGATAATGAAATATATGACATAAAAATGATACTGGATTTATGTGTGTATATATGTATTTCATCTACTTAATTCCATTCAGCTGAATAAGGAAACGAAAACAGCGTTCATGCGTACGTACAGCCTACCGTCTCCATGAACGGTGTATTTATTTCCATTTACTGATTTATTTTATATATGTATATTCTGAATATATATTATATATAAATATTTTTTTATATTCTTGAATTAAGTAATCATGATCTAAGTAATCATATGAATAATTACAAGTCAAAACACGGACGACAAATGAAACGATTTTACCCAAAACGCTCTTTAACATGGAATTTACAAGAGAACGCGTAAAAAAAGTCATAAGTGAACCATATATGATATCATAACAATTAATATGATTCTGTAATAATTAAATAACATTATTTAAATCATTATACAGGGGGTTCGGATACATACGAAGCATATCGGACCTAAGGTAAGGGATAATTTTGCAAATCTCATTTTTATCCGAGATTGCTGATTCGTAAGTATTTACTAGGGTTATTTTTATCGTCCATTTCCATGTTTTATAAAAGTGTTTTTATTTATTTTCAATTTCCTTTTTACCCATTTTTAATTTTACTACATGGTATGTAAGGAATCTTTCTTTTGTTTACATATGAGTCACTTTTTTACTTTTCCGACAAAAGTACAAGGAGAATGTTTTTTTAACTTATACGACATGAAAGGATTTTTACGGTTTTATAAAGCCTTATTTTCATGAAACTTCCTCCAAAATATTTCATGGATATTTTCAACAAAATCCTTTTCTTTTAAAATTACATGACGTTTTGAGAAAAGAAATTGATTTTGAAGAAGAAAGGATATTTTACTCAAGAATTCATTTCATGTGTTTTATCAAAACCATTTTTCCATCTAAGATGACATTATTTAATATGTGTATGTTTCAAGTATAATGTCTCTATGATTTACATGGTTTCACTTTTCTTATTTTGAAATGATATCCATTTCTTTTATATGGATTATGTGACGATGGGATGATGTTTATGACACCCATTTTATTCGTTGGGTTATTATGAATGATGTATATTTATTTGTGGCACAAGTAAGAATGATTTCATTATGAGATGGGTGGGACCTATATCTCCCTCCAATGCATTGGGTAAAGATTTATATCTCATGAGATAGACATGGCTCGAACGGCAAGTTAAACCGGTTCAGTAATACAGGACTGGAATGAGGAGTGAACTCGATTCAGAAAGGGACTTTGTCCACTAAGATGGTCTTGGCAGCAATGACTTGGATAATATGGAAATCATATCATGTGCTTAATGGTTTCCACAATTACATGTTTTATTTCCATGCTATTTTATCAGGATTAATGTTTTTTATGATCTATGCCATACGTACTTCCATGTTTTATGTCATTGCTCAAGCTTTTGATGTTTAAACATTATGTTCATGTTTTTAAGTTCAAATGTATATGGTATGTTTTATTTTATCCATGCTTACCCTTACTGAGCATTTGAGCTCACCCTTTTTATGTTTTCTTTTCCCCAGGATATAAAGAAAGGTTTTAGGTAAGAAAAAAAGGGGGAAGATCTTTATGGGAGATGTTGAAGATCTTTCACCACGATTAGAAGATTACGTTACAAGTTTCCAAGGACACTAAACTATTACGGTCCATGTGTGTCTGTTTTTGTTATGTATTAAGTATTTCGGAAAGGTAATTTAATGTTCATGTACGTCAAGCTTTGGGTCTCTACATTTGGTATCAGAGGGAGGTTTAGTCAACCTTTGGAAACTAGGATGCGAGAACTTTAGTGAGATCCCTAGAGATAATTCTAAGGTATGTCTAGGGATGTCCCTAAGATTAACTATATGTATAGGATATAGTCCTAGAACTACGGTAACGATCATAGAATTTAACCTAAGATGTCAAATATTGAGGGTGATACCCCTTTTCTATGTTGTTTTACCTAGCATGATTTTTTCCTCTCACACTATTCTTTTTGGGTTTTAGAAAATGGCAGGAAATAGGAAGATTCATGATAATGGAGGATATGACGGACAATGGAATGATATTCTTCATTAGAAACCAAATGAAATGGGATTTGGAAGTCCAAACATCGTTATTATGCCTAATCAACAATCTCATAATATGATCAATAATCTCAACTTTGGTAAGTTTCCCGACTCAGATAATAAGAGAAAGATGGAGTCTCATGATGATAATAGAGGAAAGAATGTTCAATTTCCCTCATGTAAATCATGTGGGAAGAGGAATCAAGGAGAATGTTTCAAAGGAACTAGAATATGCTTTGGGTGTGGAATAGAAGGACACAAAGCCAGTAAGTGCAAAGGAAAAGGTTCAGTTAACACCAGGGATGAGGATAATGGTATGGCTACGACATCAATAATGGTTAAATGTTTTAAATGTGGAATGTACGGGAATTATGCAAACCAATGCCCTAAGAGAAAGTCTCGTGAAGAGAATCAGTACGGTCGTATGGGTAGTATTTATGTTGATGATGATGAAGAGACTACAAATGATATGTGAGATGAAAGAATTGTTGAAGTTCGGTCAATGGTTTAAGAAGGTAGTGGAATGATTACATGTTTATCAAGTGTAATGTTGTATAAGTAATCTCATTGTACTATGGAATAAAGAGACATCTAAGGATTATTACATTGTAGTATTTCCTTGAGTTTTTAAAGTGTATTATTAATGGTACCAGTATCCATGAAAGGTTATTCAGATATTTTCAGAATGTAGATGATATGCGCATAATGAAGGGATAAGGAGAAAATTAAATTTTTGATATTATTCAAGAGATCATGACTGATATAAGGAGAAGGTTATATCATGGTTTGAGTATATAGAATTTTTGGATTTTGGTATGTGGAAAGAGTTAACTTTTGATAGTATTCATGTTTTCACTAAGGTTCTATGGTAATTTATGTTTCAAGAGAATATATTACTAAGGTATTCATGTGTTTGGAATGCAACCAAAAAGATATATCTTATGATATATGTGGGATAAATGCATGTATTTACATTCTTGGTAGATAATCTTTCTAGTAATTGTTTTCTTTATACTATGAGCAAGGACCGAAGTATTTTAGATAATACTAAAGATTGGAATGGATTATATTGTTCATAAGTTAGTATTTTTTAAGGATAGAACTTTTTTCGATATTATTGATGGGATGTTATAGTAATGTAATTTTAGAAAAAGGACAACCTGCAGGACGGGCGACAGCCCATCGCGTCGGACAAGGTTGCGGGAATCGAACCCACAACTGAAGTGCGACTTGCCTTTATAGCCTACCACTGGCCTAAAGGAAGTCCCTGTTTAGTAGAAAATAGTTTTATTATATTCAGAAGTATGATATATGAAGTATAAGTCCATTTTAGGAACAATATATGATTAATCTCACTATAGATGGACTTATGTATTTTTGATAACTTTTATAACCTTTTGCTTGAGACAGATGGAATGAACCATCATTCTATCACATGAGCTACTAACACTTCATTAATGACAAATTCAACTTCATTTATTTAAGAGATAAAGTGGAAATTGTCCAAAGAATGAACAATGGTGAGACTGTACCAAAATCACAAAAGTATTTCTTCTATTTCCAATTTCATCAAATTTAGGGAAATGATCTTGAAAACCAAAAATGTTGTCCTAGTGCCCTTATATCTGATGAATCAGATGGTCCCTTAGATCATCACAAACCTATGGCTTTTTGATTGACGGCTTTTTCATAGCCATGTTCTCTACCACTCTCCATCAGAACTTGATGGTTAGATTTTTCTTCCATATTCATATTTTCACCTATGTTCTCCTACGTGGAAACCTAGTGATGAGTTAATTTGGTTGACCATTACATTTCAGACTTTATTTTTTAAAGCCAAGTATTGTTATTCCTTTTTACGATGTGGGTATATATTAAAGAAACTTTCTAGTAGTAAACCATTTATAACCCCGACGAATTTCGAGGGAGAAATTCATTTTAAGGGGGGTAGAATGTAACACCCCGAGATTTTATGAAAAGTATTATTTTTAATTAATGTCTTGTGTTTTACGCTACACCAAAAGGATTTTTCACAACACGCATCCCTGACTTGCCTTGCATTACACGCAATCGCGACCTTCCTCGATAGCATGTGTAGTACGCAATACCGAGTTTCACTAAACGATATATTATTATAATTTTATTATGAACTAGCCGTTATGAATAGTAATACCCACTTTTTGAAATTTTATAAATTTTATCTTTTAAAATGGACTTCATTTTTGGATTTGGAATATCGAAATTAGCTTAGGGTGAAATTTTGGTACTTTTCGGATAACTTTCATATTTTGATGAATAGTGAAAATTACTAAATTTTAATTAAAAACAACTTTTTTAATCGAAATAATTAATAGTGGTAAATTATTAATTTCAGTGGTTTTAAAGTATATTTAGAATATATTTTTACAATTTAATACAATTTTGGTCATTGGATGTAATTTCACATTTAAACCAGACATAAACAAGTGTCAATCTTTTGATAGTTATTATCTCTTAAAAACACGCTATTTGTTTTGACGACATTAATTAATTTTTAAATTAGGTAATGTAACTGATATGTTTTTAATTTGGTAAAATAGACATCATTTTTGAATTCATAATATCAAATATAGATTAGGCCTAATTTTTTGTATTTTCTGAAAACTTTCATTTTTTTGATGAATAATGAAACCACTAAGTGGTAGTTAAAAAACTGAATTTTTCATAAAACATAATTTTACCACTTCTGTGAGTGGAATTTCGAAAATCCGAGAGAAATTGTTATTATAAAGGACTAAAATGTGGTTCAATGAGATGAAAATAATTTTTGGTGAATAGTAGCTTTTTACTTTTTTACCATTATTAAAAGTAAATAGGGTAATTAAGGGTAAAAATGATATTATTATTACCCTAAAACATGTCCTTATTCTATTGGATAAGTGTAATTCGACCAAAAATAACCTTAGAAATGAAATATGACCATTTAGGCCCAATTGGATTAGATTAGGACATTTAATATTAATTTATTTAAAGAAGGGTTAAAGTAGTTAAAATCAAAGTTTAATAAGTAAATCATTTTTAATATAGGGTTATACATAAGATAAATTAGACTATATATATTCATTAGAAATCTAAAAATATTTCATACATAATTAGATTTTATTTGTAATTTTTATACTTTAAATAATTTAATTTATTTATGATAAAATGATGGTGCAGTAATTATCTTATTAATGAAATATTGACATAATTGATGTTATAAATAAACAAATAAATGTAATTTGAGACTTTTTAGGAATTAAAAAAAATTATATGTTAATAGGACATGTTAGTATTGATTTAATTAATTTAGTTCGAACTAATAATTCTTTTATTATTTACACAAAAATCAATTACCAAATAGTGTCAAAATTGACATAAAATAGTTTTTAAAACAAATATTATATTATTAATTGTTATTATATTCCTTAAAATATAAGGTTCAGCCAAATGACTTAGATAAGGTTATATATATTAATAATAGACAAATTGGGGTACGTTTGTCTTGTTATAGTAAGTTTATTAACCTTATAGAGTAAGAACACAAAAAGACACGGTAAAAGTAATATTATCTAACTTAAAGTTAAATCTAAATGATAAGGTTAAAATAGTAAACTAAACTCGTCCAAATTCTATTGGATGAGAGGATTTAGACCCATCCCCACCTTATCTTTGAAATAAATCAATTTGGAGCTATTTAAAACCGAATGTGGCTTTATAATAAAATAATATTTTTAGTTTTTCCAAAGGTGCCCCTCTCCTCCCTTATAAAATGGCACATCCTCCCTCTATTCCTCACACCACTTTGAGCCTTCAATCTCGGAAAACCCCTGACAAATTCTCTTCTCCACTTCCCTAGAAACATCCTAGAGGTCCTGTTCTTCTTCAAAGACCAATTTTAGTGCCCTAAGAGGAGGACTCAAAGAGGCGCTTCAAAGAAGAGGTAATGTCCGTTACCGATTCATTCAACTTTATTTCTTCTTCCACTTCTTCTTCTTAGGTTGTTTCATTATAAAGTAATAACATCAGTATCACTCATATACTGATATGTTATTATAAGTATGAAACAACCCTATTTCACCATCTATCCATCCTACGGAAAATGAAATCACCACGCGTGCGTACGTACGGAATACCGTCTCCACGCCGTGGTGTAATCTATTTCCCACCACCACCTTACTTGGATGGGTCTAATGGTGTACATAATAACTATATAGGATTATTGTAAATTTATTTTGATTATGAAATAGTATACATACACTCCAATACAATTCCACGATCATGAGAACGATATCATCGCTTGTGTGTACTTACGGACTACCGTCTCCATGACGCGATGAGATTCATTCTCCACGTTAACCATTCATGAATGATTATAAGGTATATATAATAAGTAATCATGGAATATATGACATAATAATGATACTAGATTTATGTGTATATATATTTATTCCATCTACTTAATTCCATTAAACTCAATAAGGAAACGAAAACAGCGTTCATGCGTACGTACGGCCTACCGTCTCCAAGAACGGTGTATTTCTTTCCATTTACTGATTTATTATATATATGTATATTCTGAATATATATTATATATAAATCATGTTTTATATTCTTTAATTAAGTAATCATGATCTAAGTAATCATATAAATAATTACAAGTCAAAACACGGACGACAAATGAAACGATTTTACCCAAAATGCTCTTTAACATGGAATTACAAGAGAACGGGTAAAATAAAGTCATAAGTGAACCATATATGATATCATAACAATTAATATGATTCTGTAATAAGCCAATAACATTATTTAAATCATTATAAAGGGGGTTCAGATGCGTACGAAGCATATCAGACCTGAGGTAATGGATAATTTTTCAAATCTCATTTTTATCCGAGATTGCTTATTCGTAAGTATTTACTGGGGTTATTGTTATCGTCCATTTCCATGTTTTCTAAAAGTGTTTTTATGTATTTTTAATTTCCTTTTTACCCATTTTGAATTTTACTACATGGTATGTAAGGAATCTTTCTTTTGTTTACATATGAGGCACTTTTTGACTTTTCCGACAAAAGTACGAGGAGAATGTTTTTTTTAACTTATACGGAATGAAAGGATTTTTACGGTTTTATAAAGCCTTATTTTCATGAAGATTACTCCAAAATATTTCATGACTATTTTCAACAGAATACTTTTCTCTTAAAATTAAATTATGTTTCGTGAAAAGTAATTGATTTTGAAGAAGAAAGGATATTTTACTCAAGAATTCATTTCAAGTGTTTTATCAAAACCATTTTTCCATCTAAGATGACATTATTTCATATGTGTATGTTTCAAGTATAATGTCTCAATGATTTACATGGTTTCACTTTTCTTATTTTTAAATGATATCCATTTCTTTTATATGGATTATTTGATGATGGGATGATGTTTATGACACCCATTTTATTCATTGGGTTATTATGAATGATGTATATTTATTTGTGGCACAATTAAGAATTATTTAATTATGAGATGGGTGGGACCTAGATCTCCCTCCAATGCATTGGGTAAAGATTTATATCTCATGAGATAGACATGGTTAGAATGGAAAGTTAAACTGGTTCAGTAATACAGGACTGGAACGAGGAGTGAACTCGATTCAGAAAGGGAATTTGTCCACTAAGATGGTCTTGGCAGCAATGCCTTGGCTAATATGGAAATCATATCATGTGCTTAATGGTTGCCACAATTACATGTTTTATTCCCATACTATTTTATCATGCTTAATGTTTCTTTATGATCTATGTCATACATACTTCCATGTTTTATGTCAGTGCTCAATCTTTTGATGTTTAAACATTATGTTCATGTTTTTAAGTTCAAATGTATATGGTATGTTTTATTTTATCCATGCTTACCCTTACTGAGCATTTGAGCTCACCCTTTTTATGTTCTCTTTTCCCTAGGATATAAAGAAAGGTTTTAGGTAAGAAAAAAAAGGGGGAAGAACTTTATGGGAGATGTTGATGATCTTTCACCACGATTAGAAGATTACGTTCCAAGTTTCCAAAGAAACTAAACTATTACGGTCCTTGTGCGTCTGTTTTTGTAATGTATTATGTATTCCGAAAAACTAATGTGATGTTCATGTACGTCAAGATTCAGGTCTCTACACTAGGGGTCCCTAATGAGTATCATTATACTCACCCCTTCACGGGATATGGCCGCACCTCATTGTGTTGGATTCAGATGACAGACAGCATTGACAGAGGCCAAGAGCGAGCCAGGACCAGATGGTACATAGAGGTGGACCAGACGGTGAGACGGTACATGGAGAGGATCGATAGACGTGGAGTGCTGAGGTGGACTTATGTACCTACCCTTCAGTAAGGACACTCGGCGGACGTTCCAGGAGCTGCCATTTTAGATTTTGTCCCTTTTTCAGTTGTACTTGCTTTCTGTTGTACCTGTACATTACTATTGGGCTTGTATTTCCGGCCCCTTTACTTTTAACACTACTTTTTGTATACAGTTTTCACTTAGTGTTTACTTCCTATTGCGTACTCTATTGTGTTTCTTTACTTTCATAATGGAAATTCCTTCCGAGCTTATGGATTTACACCTTTGGTTCTAGTCTCCAGCCCCTGGGCTATGGAAGCTGGGCTCGGGGTAGTCACAACACGGGCCCCGAGGATGGGTCGTGACAAATTGGTATCAAGGGAGTCAGTTCTACTGCAGAACTCAGGGCTCTTGTCATTCTTTCTATGAAGAAATGGTTTTAAGAGTATTGAGTGTGGTTTTCAGTCTTGAGAGTCTAGTGTTGGTGTGGCGGCTGACGTATTCATACATCTGGACCCTGACCTAGGATTTCTGACTCAGGGTACGAAAACATTGATTTCTTGTGTGTTTCAAAAGATTTCTTTGTGATTACTTTGAGTCAGCTCACCCGGTATACTGTTTTGACTATGGTGCACCTGTTTCTTTTCAGGATGACCCCACGAAGTCATCCAACTAGGGTTCCGAGTTACGTACAAGATGGCAGCCCACCGAGCGACGAGGCCTCAGTGTAGGGCCCCATCAGAGCGGAGGAACCAGTGGTACCTCTACCCATTGGGCCACTGATACCACCAGCCCCAGCAGTAGAGAGTGCACGCCGCCTGAGTGCATTGCATGAGTTACAGCGACTGAGTTTGCCCAATTTCCATGGAGAGACGGACCCACAGGCAGCTGAGTACTGGTCGGAGGCTATCATTAGAGTTTTCAGATTGGTAGGGACACCGACCGACCTTATCATTATCCTTTCCATGAGTCTCCTACACGTAGTAGTAGGTAGATAGTGGAGCCTGATGCTCCAGGTGCACGAAGAGGAATCATTACTCAAGACCGACTTCGAGAGTCTCTTCCGCTCGTAGTATGTTCTAGCCACCCTTCATGCGGTGTAGATTTAGGAGTTATTCATCTGCAGCAGGGCAGTATGACAGTAGCTCAGTACTCAGTGAGGTTCACTAACCTCTCACGCTACTACACGGATATGGTACGAGACCCATTCTTCAAGGCTCGGACCTTTGATCAGGGACTCATGCACGAGATCAGGGCTTCCCCGATTCCCCTCAGCATTCTGACGTAGGCGGGGGTGCTAGAGAGAGCCCTCCTAGTGGTGATTTTTCTCGCTGAGCAGTCACCAGCGGCGAGACCCACCACAGAGCGACACGTAGCAGAGTATTCTACAGCTGGTAGTAGACAGATTTTGCAAAGGTCCAAGTAGACCAGGACATCTGGTGAGTGACCTTAGGATTTAGGTTCGGTTGTGCAGGGCACACAAACACAAATCTAGCCTTTCGAGGACCAGGCAATGATATTCATGTGGCGGGTAGGGCCACATGTCTCGTGACTGCCCAACCCGCCATGCAGACGAGCAATAGAGAGTAGAGGGAACTCCTAGGCAGAGGTAGAGGTTTGACTGTGGTGGTCCTCCTAGAGCAGGTGGACAAGGCAGAGGAGCTGGGTGAGCAGCGGGTGGTGGACGACATTTCAAGTTTCTACCACCACCACTACTAGGAGGTCCACCCTGACCCCAAGGAGTTGGCAGAAAAAGTCAGGCTCACCTCCAGGCAGTCGAGGCCTATGACCACAGCGCACCTGATATGATTCAAGGTACTATCTATATCTACTCCACCCTTGCTGCAGTACTTATAGACATAGGTGAGAGTCATTATTTTATTTCTGATGCCCGTGTTCAGAGCTCGGAGATTCCGACAGAGCCGTTGGCTCGATCTTTACTGCTAGAGACTCTTACGGGAGCAGACTCGATGATTACTCACTCGTTCTGATAGTGTGATCTTACTCTGAGAGGTGAGAGCTTTGTCTGGGATCTTCTTGTAGTGGCATCGAGGCCTTACGATGTCATCTTTGGTATGGACTAGTTATCCACAGTTCATGCTCAGATCGACTCTATTAGGCGCAAAGTGCGGTGTGTCCGCACGGATGGAACCAGGTTCACCTTCACCAATGAGAAGGGATCCTTTTTAGCATAGGATGGACTTACACATATGAGAGGGAAAACGATCACACATTAGTTGGCTAGTCTCATCCTCAGAGCAGTTGATGTGCGGAGTCCGAGTTTTCCTATTATGATGGATCGGTATGCAGATGTTTTTACGGACGATGTTCCAGGACTACCTCCTCGCAGAGAGGTAGACTTCAACATTGAACTGTACCCCGGGAAATCACTGGTATCTACTCCAGCATATCGGATGGCTCCCACCGAGCTTCGTGAGCTGCGGGTACAACTGGAGGACTTCTATAGGAAGGGTTTCATCCGACCCAGTGTTTCACCCTGGGCTTCTCTGATTTTTTTCACCAAGAAGGAGGAAGGGAGCCTACGACTGTGTGTCAACTACCGTCACCTGGAATAGGTGAATGTGAAGAACAAGTACCCACTCTAGAGGATTGAAAACCTCTTTGATTATCTCAAGGGAGCACGATGGTTCTCGAAGATAGGCCTCTGGTCAGGCTATCATCAGCTCAAAGTTCGAGACGAGGATGTGCAGAAGACGGCCTTTAGGTGTCGATATGGCCACTATGAGTTCTTGGTTATTCCCTTTGGCATAACCAAAGCTCTAGCAGTGTTCATGAGTAACATGAAGAGGATCTTCCAGCCTTACATCGATTGTTTTGTTGTAGTCTTCATCGACGACATACTGATTTACTCGACTACTGAGGAGAAGCAAGCCTACCACTTGTGGTTCATACTGGATACACTCTGAGAGCACCATCTTTATGTTAAGCTTTTGGAGTTCCAGTTATGGATTCGACAGGTTCAGTTCTTGGGACACGTCATCTCAGAGGCTGTATTTTCAGTGGATCCAGTGAAGATCGATGCAGTACTCACTTGGGAGCCACCCAAGAGTGTGACAGAAGTGCGGAGTTTCCTGGGTCTGGCTGGGTATTATCGGAGATTTATGCCAGACTTCTCCAGAGTTGCAGCACCTCTTTTATCTTTAATGAAGAAGGGGAAACCCTTTCTATTGTTAGAGAGATGCCAGCAGAGATTTCAGGAGCTGAGGTAGATATTGAACAATGCACCCATCTTGTGGATACTAGATGAGGGCATAGGGTACATAGTTTACTATGATGTATCAGGTACTGTACTCGAGTGTGTCCTGATGCAGGAGTGTGCAGTGATCATGTATGGTTCACAAAAGTTGAGAAAACATGAGCAGAACTACACTACCCATGACCTGGAGTTAGTATCAGTGGTCTTTGCCTTGATGATGTGGTGGCACTATCAGATGGGAGAGCACTTTACAGTCTACTCTGACCACCAGAGTCTCAGGTACATCTTCTCATATTAGGACTCGAACCTGTGACAATGTTGATGGCTCGAGTTCCTCCAAGACTATGACATCGAGATTGTCTATACTCCTGGGAAGGGGAACGTTGTAGCAGATGCTCTCAAAAGGAGATCAGGCATTCAGTTGCTGGGAGAGGCGACAGAGCAGCTAGCCGCATTGTAGATATCATTTGTGGATATATATGGAGTGGCCTTTCTTTAGTCTCTCATAGTCACTCCTTCACTTCTTCAGTGTGTTAGGGAGCCACAGCGTGGGGACATTGACTATGAGACGTGATGTGCTCAGATATCCATAGGGCAGGCACCTGATGGATTTTCTGAATAAGGGGAGCACGTCATCCTCTTCAGGGGATGTACCATGGTACCAGTTGCACTACAGTAGGAGGTGCTGAGGGAGTTCCGCACTTCCCCTCTAGCGGTACATCCATGAGAGGCGAAGATGTATCAGAACCTTAGAAGACAGCACTGGTGGCCGGGTATGAAGAAGTATTGTAGCAGAGTTTGTATCATGATGCCTCATTTGTCAGCAATTGAAGGCAGAGAACCTAGTATAGTAGGCTTGGTATAGCCCTTAGAGGTCCTAGAGTGTATGTGGGATGGGATATCCATTGATTTCATGATGGGCTTCCACATACATCCAGAGGGCACGAATCTATCTGGGTGATCATTGACCGACTCACAAAGTCAGCCCACTTCCTACCGATCAGAGAGCAGGGCTCGGTAGAGAGCTTGGGATGCCTCTATGTTCAGGAGATCATATAGCTTAATGGTGTTCCATCACCTATTGTTTGTGATCGAGATGCTCATTTCAATTCTCAACTATGGAACGGGCTATAGGAGGCTTTTGGGATGCATCTTCGCTTGAGAACCACCTTCCATCCTCATACGGATGGTCAGACTGAGAGGACCATTCAGACTATCCAGGACAAGCTCTGTGCATGTGTCCTTGACATTGGTCACAGCTTGGAGGATCACTTACCCTTGGTGGAGTTTGCGTACAACAATAGATACCACTCCACCATCGGTATGTCACCTTACGAGACACCGTATGACCGACCTTGCAGATCACCTCTGTGCTGGACTAACCTAGGGGAGTCAGCACGTGAAGGACCAGAGATGGTTCAGGCTATGACGGAGAAGGTGCAGATCATCTAGGAGCGGATGAACACTACACAGAGAAGATAGAAGTCTTATGCCGATAGGAGACGTAGACCACTGGAGTTCGAGGATGGAGACCACGTCTTCTTACGGGTCTCACCTCGACGGGGTCTATGGAGATTTTGCTGAGGATTCAAGTTATCTCCGTGATTTATCGGACCTTTACAGGTCCTCTGTCACGACCCTTCCTCGGGGCCCGTGTTGTGACTACCCCAAGCCCGCCTTCTATAGGCCAGGGGCTGGCGACTAGCACCAAAGGCGTAAATCCTGATAAAAGGGAAGGCATTTCCTTTATATGAGAAAACAAACACCACAGAGTACGCAAGCTGAAGTAAACACTAAGTAAACTGAGTACAAAAGTAAGGGCTGAAAAGTAAATGGGCCAGAATTCAAACCCAACTAAAAAGTTCAGTACAACTGAAAATAAAGTACAACATCAGTAAAGTAAATTAGCAACCAATGAGTCATTCTCCGGCTATTCCACCTGAAGGGTGGGTACAGATGATCACCTCAACTCCTCAGGCCCGGTCTTCCCCTCTGTGTATGTCCTGCCTGTTATTCCACCTCTAGGTACCTTCCTGCTCCATAATCATCAACCACGATCAGTGTTGTCCACCGTCTGCAACCAACACAATGTTGTGCGGTCATAGCCCATGTAGGGGTGAGTATACGATACTCATTAGGGACTCTGAAACCCTTGAAGGTCTCCCATAATCCACAAAGGATAAACCACAAAGGAAAGGTAAAAACATGAATTATCGACCAACTCTTCTTAGGTATATTCCCATACATATACCAATGTAATCAATTACAGCTCAAATCCAACACACGAGATCAATTATAACCCAGTCCACACAGGAAATTATAACCCAATCAACATAGGAAAACACAACCCAATCCACATAGGAAAGCACAACCCAATCCACACAGGAAAGCACAACTCAATCCACACAGGAAAGCACAACCCAATCCACATAGGAAATCATGACATTCACATTGATGATAATGATTGAAAGTCAAGAATAAACTCACATAGGTATACTACTCACGAAGTGGGGTGGAGATGATAGATGTAGCCTCTAAATCATCTCCCCTGCCGAACCCATGTTGGATCCAAGTACAGAAGTCATCGCTGCTGAACCCACATAGGATCCTAGTATAGTAACCATCGCTGCCGAACCCACGTAGGATCCATGTACAGTCGAGATTGCTACCGAACCCAGGGAGGATCCAAGTACAGTCGTCCTTGCTACCAAACCCATGTAGGATCCAAGTATAGTCGCCATTGTCATCACAGTCGCAGCCAGCTCTAGGGTTCCCGCACACAGCACCCTCGATTCTGGGAGGGTTCGCTCTTCAAGTCAAAGGGGTGGATACATCAACTATCACAAAGACTAGAGATGATGTATCCCAACATTCCATCCCATGTAATAGGTAATAACCAAGAAAAATGTGCCTGAGTCATGGAGAACAAGACAACCAATCCATTTTCCTAAAGTACACGGTGTGTAGGTAATCAATACACATCGTGTCATCAGACATCGGGTACTGCCCGTGTGAAATGGCCCGTGTCGCAGGGCTGGTCATTTAAAAAGTAAGTACACGATGTGTGGTATGGTTACACACCTTTTCTTCAGTCCACAGGTACTTTCCATGTACCACAGACCGTGTCGAATGGTTGTTCGTGTAAAAATTAAATACATGGCATGTGGTATGGTTACATGTCGTGTCCAAACTTTTGGGGTCGGCTCTGTGTACACTGGCTAGGCCAGGCCATATGGTGGAGTACATGTTCGTGTACCTTACCCCATGTCTGTGTATTCCCAGAACCCACGTCGAGTCATCACGAAGCCACTTCTGCCTTGGTGAAGGTATTAAACTCTATGCTTCTTGGTCGTGTGGTTCTGCCCGTGTCTATGTATCACCCAGAATACATGTCGAGCCTCGTTAAGCCGCTTCTACCTTTCAAATAAGATAATACACGTCGTTCCTTATGGTCGTGTATTTCTGTCTGTGTTTGTGTATTTCCCTTAAATACACGCAATGTCCATCGATGTAGAGACCCGAAGCTTGACGTACATGGAAATTACATTACTTTTGCAGAATACATAATACATAACAAAAACAGACACACAAGGACCGTAATAGTTTAGTGTCTTTGGAAACTTCAAATGTAATCTTCTAATCGTGGTGAAAGATCTTCAACATATCCCATAAAGATCTTCCACTTTTTGTTTCATTACCTAAAACCTTTCTTTTAATCCTGGGGGAAAATAAAACAAAAAAAGGGTGAGCTCAAATTCTCAGTAAGGTTAAGCATGGATAAAATAAAACATACCATATACATTTGAACATAAAAACATGAACATAATGTTTAAACATCAAAAGCTTGAGAAAAGACATAAAACATGGAAGTACATAAGGCACAGATAATAAAGAAACATTAAGAATGATAAAATAGCTTGGGAATAAAACATGTAATTGTGGCATCCATTAAGCACATGTAATTATTTCCATAGTAGCCAAGGCATTGCTGCCAAGACCATCTTAGTGGACAAAGTCCCATTCTAAATCGAGTTCACTCCTCGTTTCAGTCCTGTAACACTGAACCGGATTAGATTATCGTTCCATCCATGTCGACCTCATGAGATATAAAATCTTTACCCAATGCATTGGAGGGAGATATAGGTCCCACCCATCTCATAGTGAAATCATTCTTACTTGTGCGACAAAATAAACTTAAAACATTCATCATAACCCAAAGAATAAAATGGGTTTCATAAACATCATCTCATCATCACATAATCCATATAAAACAAATGGATATTTCATCATAAGAAAATTGAAACCATGTAAATCATAGAGACATTATACTTGAAACATACACATATGAAATAATGTCATCTTAGATAGAAAATGGTTTTGATAAAACACATGAAATTAATTCTTGAGGAAAATATCCTTTCTTCTTCAAAATCAATTTCTTTTCACAAAACATCATGAAATTTTAAAAGAAAAGGATTTTGTTGAAAATAGTCCTGAAATATTTTGGAATAATCATCATGAAAATAAGGCTTTATAAAACCGTAAAAATCTATCAGTGCCGTATATGTTAAAAAAACATTCTTGTCGTACATTTGCCGGAAAAAGTCAAAAAAGTACCTCATAACGTAAAACAAAAGAAATATTCCTTACATACCATGTATTAAAAGTAAAAAAATGGGTAAAAAGGACATTAAACATACATGAAAACACTTTTATAAAACATGGACATGGATGATAGCAATAACCCTAGTAAATACTTACGAATAAGCAATCTCGGATAAAAATGAGATTTGCACAATTATCCCTTACCTTAGGTCCGATATGCTTCGTACATATCCGAACCTCCTGTATAATGATTTAAATAATTTCATTGACTTATTACAGAATCATATTCATTGTTATGATATCATATATGTTTCACTTATGACTTTATATTACCCGTTCTTTTGTAAATTCCATGTTAGAGCAGCGTTTTGGGTAAAATCATCTTATTTATCATATGTGTTTTGACTTTTCATTCTTGATATTATTACTTATATCCTAATTTACATAATTATAGAATGTAGAACATGATTTATATATAATATATATTCATCATATAAATATATATTATAGATCGATAAAAGAAATTAAATACACCGTTCATGGAGACGGTAGGTCGTACGTACGCATGAACGTTGTTTTTGTTTCCTTATTGAGTTGAATGGAATTAAATAGATGAAATACATATATATACACATAAATCCAGTATCATTATTATGTCATATATTTCATGATTAATTATTATATATACTTTATAATCATTCATGAATGGTTAACGTGGAGAATGAATCTCATCGCGTCGTGGAGACGGTAGTCCGTACGTACGCACGAGCGATGATATCATTCTCATGATCTTGGAATTGTATTGGAGTGTATGTATACTATTTAAGAATCAATATCACATTACAATAATCATATATAGTTATTATTTAAACCATTATACCCATCCAAGTAAGGTGGTGGTGGTAAATAGATTACACCACGGCGTGGAGACGGTATTCCGTACGTACGCACGTGCGGTGATTTCGTTTTCCGTAGGATGGATAGATGGTGAAATATGTTTGTTTCATACTTATAATAACATATCAGTATATGAGTGATACTGATGTTATTACTTCATAATGAAACAACCTAAGAATAAGAAGTGGAAGAAGAAATAATGTTTAAAGAATCGGTAAGGGACATTACCTCTTCTTTGAAGCGCCTCTTTGAGTCATCCTCTTAGGGCACTAAACATGGTCTTTGAAGAAGACCAGGACCACTAGGATGTTGATAGGGAAGTGGAGAAGATAATTTGGTAGGGTTTGTCTGATCATGAAGGCTCAAAGTGGTGTGAGAAAGATAGGGAGGAGGTTCCCTTTTATAAGGGAGTAGAGGGGCACCTTTGGAATAACAAAAAATATTATTTTATTATAAAGCCAAATTCGGTTTTAAATAGCTCCAAATTGATTTATTTAGAATCTAAGGTGTGTATGGGTCGAAATCCGCTCATCCAATAGAATTTAGACAGGTTTAGGTTCCTATTTTAACCGTATCATTTAGATTTAACAATAAGTTAGATAATTTTACTTTTACCGTGTCTTTTTCTGTTCTTACACTATAAGGTTAATAAACTTACTATAACAAGCCAAACGAACCCCAAGTTGTTTATTATTAATCTATATAACCTTATCTAAGTCATTTTTCTGAACACTAGATTTTTAGGAATAAAATAACAATTAATAATATAATATTTGTTTTACAAATTATTTTATGTCAATTTTGACACTATTTAGTAATTGATTTTTGTGAAAATCATAACAGAATAATTAATTATAAAAAAGTTAATTAAATAAATACTAACATGTCATATTAACCTATAAAATTAGTGTAATTCATAAAAAGTCTCAAATTACATTTATTTGGGTATTTATAACATCAATTATGTCAATATTTCATTAATAAGATAATTACTACATCATCGTTGTGTCATAAATAATTTCAATAATTTAATGTCTAAAAATTAAAAATAAAATACCTCTATGTAGTAAATTGTTTTATCTTTCTAATGAATATTTATTTTCTACTTTATCTTATGTATAACCCTATATTAAAATTTATCTACTTATTAAACTTTGATTTTAACTATTTCAACCCTTCTTTAAATAAATTAATAATAAATGTCCTAATCTAATCCAAGTGGTCCTAAATGGTCATATTTTATTCCTAAGGTTGTTTTTGGTCGAATTACACTTATCCAATAGAATTATGACATGTTTTAAGGTAATAATAATATCATTTATGCCCTTAACTACCCTATTTACTTTTAACCGTGGTAAAAAAAGTAAAAAGTTACTATTCACCAAAAATAATTTTCATCTCATTGAACCACATTTTAGTCCTTGATATTAACCGTGTCTCTCAGATTTTCGAAATTCTACTCACAGAAGCGGTAAAATTAAGTTTTATGAAAAATTCTGTTTTTTAACTACCACTTAGTGGTTTCACTATTCATCAAAAAAGGAAAGTTTCCAGAAAAATACCAAAAATTAGGCCTAAGCTATATTTGATATTATGAATTCAATAATTATGTTTATTTTACCAAATTCAAAACATATCAGTTACATTAACTAATTTAAAAATTAATTCCCATCGTCAAAACAAATAGCGTGTTTTTAAAATATAATAACTATCAAAAGATTGACACTTGTTTATGTCTGTTTTAAATGTGAACATACATCCAATGAACAAAATTGTATTAAATTGTAAAAATATATTCTAAATATACTTTATAACCAATCAAATTAATAATTTATCAATATTAATTATTTCGATTAAAAAAGTTGTTTTTAAATAAAATTTAGTAATTTTCACTATTCATCAGAATATGAAAGTTATCCGAAAAGTACCAAAATTTCACCCTAAGCTAATTTTGATATTCCGAATCCAAAAATGAATTCCATTTTGAAAAATAAAATTTATATTATTTCAAAACGTGGTTATTACTATTCATAACGGCTAGTTTTAATAATATTTTAATAGCATATCGTTGTTTAGTGAAACTCGGTATTGTGTACTACACACGCTATCGAGGAAGGTCGTGATTGCGTGTAATGCAAGTAAATTCAAGGATGCGTGTTGTGCAATCTCCTTTTGGTGTAGCGTACAACACAAGACATTAATGAAATTAAGAATATTTTTCATAAAATCTCGGGGTGTTACATTCTACCCCCCTTATAATGAATTTCGCCCTCGAAATTCGTCGGGGTTATAAATGGTTTACTACTCGAAAGTTTCTTTAATAGAAACCCACATTGTAAAAAGGAATACCAAAACAAATCTTTAAAAACAAAATTATGAAATTTAACGGTTACCCAAATAAACTAATCACTGGGTTTCCACATAGGTGAAAATATGGATATGGAGAGAAATCTAACCATCATGTTCCGATGGAGAGTGGTAGAGAACATGGATATGGAAAAACCAGCAATCACAAAGCCATAAATTTGTCATGATCTAAGGTACCATCTGATTCATCAGATATAAGAGCACTGGGACAACATTTTTGGTTTTTAAGATCATTTCCCTAAAGTTGTTGAAATTGGATTTAGAAGAAATAATTTTGTGATTTTGGTATAGTCTCACCGTTGGTCATTATTTGGACAATTTCCACTTCATATCTTAAATAAATGAAGTTTAATTTGTCATTCATGATGTGTTAGCAGATCATGTGATAGAATGATGGGTCATTCCATCTGTCTCAAACAAAAGGTTAGAAAAGTTATCAAAAAATACATTAGTCCATCTATAGTGAGATTAATCATATATGGTTCCTAAAATGTACATAAACTTCATATATCATACTGCATAATATAATAAAACTAGTTTCTACTAAACAGGGACTTCATTTAGGCTAGTGGTAGGTGATAAAGGCCAGTTGCACTTTGGTTGTGGGTTTGATTCCCACAGCCTTGTCCGACGCGATGGGTTGTCACCCATCCTGCAAGTTGTCCTTTTTCTAAAACTACATTACTATAAAATCCCATAAATAATATCAAAAAAGAAGTTCTATCCGTAATCCATTCCAATATTTAGACTTATCTAAAATACTTTGGTCCAAGATCATAGTATAAGGAAAACGATTACTTGAAATGTCATCAACCAAGCGTGTGAATACCATAATTTATCCCCCATATATCTTGTTGGTCACATTCCAATCATGTGAATTCCTTAATCATGTATTCTCTTGAAAAATGAATACCCATTAAACCTTAGTGAAAACATGAATGCTGTCAAAAGTTAACTCCTTCCACATACCAAAATCCAAAAATTCTATATACTCAAACCATGATATAACCTTCTCCTTATATCAATCATGAGCTCATGAATACTATCAAACATTTAATTTTATCCTTATCCCTTCATTATGCGCATATCATCTACATTCCAAAAATATCTGAATAACCTTTCATGGATACTGGTACCATTAATCATACACTTTCAAAACTCAAGGAAATACAATAGTGTAACAATCCATAGATGTCTCTTTATTCCATAGTACCATGATATAACTTATACAACATTACACTGGATTCCACTACCTTCCTAAACCATTGACCGAGCTTCAACAATTATTTCATCTCACATATCATTTGTAATCTCTTCATCATCATCAACATAAACACTACCCATATGACCGTACTAATTCTCTTTATGAGACTTTCCCTTAGGGCATTGGTTTGCGTAATGCTCATACATTCCACATTTAAAACATTTAACTATTGTTGATGTCGTAGCAATACCATTATCCTCATCCATGGTGTTAACTAAACCTTTTCCATTGCACTTACTGGATTTGTGTCCTTCTTTTCCACACCCAAAGCATCTTCCAGTTCCCTTGAAACAATCTCCCCGATGCCTCTTCCCACATGATTTACATGAGGGAAATTGAACTTTCTTTCCTCTATGGTCATCATGAAACTCCATCTTTCTCTTATTATCAGAGTCAGGAATCTTATCAAAGTTGAGATTATTGATCATATTATGAGATTGCTGATTAGGCATAATAACGATGTTTGTAATTCCAAATCCCATTTTATTAGGTTTCTCATGAAGAATATCATTCCATTGTCCGTCATATCCTCCATTATCATCAATATTCCTGTTTGCAGCCATTTTCTAAAACCCAAAAAGAATAGTGTGAGAGGAAAAAATCATGCTAGGGAAAACAACATAGTAAAGGGAGAGCACCCTAAATATCTAACATCTTTGGTTAAATTCTAATATCGTTACCATAGTTCTAGGACTATATCCTATACGTATACTTATCCTTAGGGGCATCCCTAGACATACCTTAGAAATATCTCTAGGGATCTCAATAATATTTTCGCATCCTAGTTTCCAAAGGTTGACTAAACCTTTCCTCTGATACCAACTGTAGAGACCTGAAGCTTGACGTACATGGAAATTACATTACTTTTGCGGAATACTTAATACATAACAAAAACAGACACACAAGGACCGTAATAGTTTAGTGTCTTAGGAAACATGGAACGTAATCTTCTAATCGTGGTGAAAGATCTTCAACATCTCCCATAAAGATCTTCCACTTTTTGTTTCCTTACCTAAAACCTTTCTTTTAATCCTGGGGGAAAATAAAACATTAAAAGGGTGATCTCAAATGCTCAGTAAGGGTAAGCATGGATAAAATAAAACATACCATATACATTTTAACATAAAAACATGAACATAATGTTTAAACATCAAAAGCTTGGAAATGACATAATACATAAAAGTAAATAAGGCATAGATCATAAAGAAACATTAAAAATTATAAAATAGCATGGGAATAAAACATGTAATTGTGGCATCTATTAATCACATGTAATGATTTCCATATTAGCCAAGGCATTGCTGCCAAGACCATCTTAGTGGACAAAGTCCTGTTCTGAATCGAGTTCACTCCTCGTTTCAGTCTTGTAACACTGAACCGGATTAACTTACCGTTACAGCCATGTCTATCTCTTTATATATAAAATCTTTACCCAATGCATTGGAGGGAGGTATAGGTCCCACCCATCTCATAGTGAAATCATTCTTACTTGTGCCAAAAAATAAACTTAAAACATTCATCATAACCCAAAGAATAAAATGGGTTTCATAAACATCACCCTATCATCACATAATCCATATAAAACAAATGGATATTTCATCATAAGAAAATTCAAACCATGTAAATCATAGAGACATTATACTTGAAAAATACACATATGAAATAATGTCATCTTATATAGAAAATGGTTTTGATAAAACACTGGAAATGAATTCTTGAGGAAAATATCCTTTCTTCTTCAAAATCAATTTCTTTTCACAAAACATCATGAAATTTTAAAAGAAAAGGATTTTGTTGAAAATAGTCATGAAATCTTTTGGAGTAAGTTTCATGAAAATAAGTCTTTATACAACCGTAAAAATCCATTCATGCCGTATATGTTAAAAAACATTCTTCACGTACTTTTTCCAGAAAAGTCAAAAAAGTACATCGTAACGTAAAATAAAAGAAAGATTCCTAACATACCATGTAGTAAAAGTAAAAAATGGGTAAAAAGGAATTTAAACATACATGAAAACACTTTTATAAAACATGGACATGGATGATAGGAATAACCCCAGTAAACAGTTACGAATAAGCAATCTCGGATAAAAATGAGATTTGCACAATTATGCCTTACCTAAGGTCCGATATGCATCCTACATATCTGAACCTCCTGTATAATGATTTAAATAATGTCATTGACTTATTATAGAATCATATTCATTGTTATGATATCATATATGTTTCCCTTATGACTTTATATTACCCGTTCTTTTGTAAATTCCATGTTAAAGTAGCGTTTTGGGTAAAATCATTTTATTTATCGTATGTGTTTTGACTTGTTGTTCTTGATATTATTACTTATATTCTAATTTAAATAATTACAGAATGTAAAAAATGATTTATATATAATATATATTCATCATATACATATATATTATATATCGATAAAAGGAATGAAATACACCATTCATGGAGACGGTAGGCCGTACATACGCATGAACGCTATTTTCGTTTCCTTATTGAGTTGAATGGAATTAAGTAGATGACATGCATATATATACACATAAATCCAGTATAATTATTATTTCATATATTTCATGATTAATTATTATATATACTTTATAATCATTCATGAATGGTTAACGTGGAGAATGAATCTCATCGCATCGTGGAGACGGTAGTCCGTACGTACGCACGAGCGATGATATCGTTCTCATGATCGTGGAATTGTGTTGGAGTGTATGTATACTATTTCAGAATCAATATCACATTACAATAATAATATATAGTTATTATGTACACCATTATACCCATCCAATTAAGGTGGTGGTGGAGAATAGATTACACCATGGCGTGGAGACGGTATTCCGTACGTACGCACGTGCAGTGATTTTGTTTTCCGTAGGATGGATAGATGGTGAAATATGGTTGTTTCATACTTATAATAACATATCAGTATATTAGTGGTACTTATTTTATTACTTCATAGTGAAACAACCTAAGAAGAAGAAGTGGAAGAAGAAATAAAGTTGAAAGAATCGGTAACGGACATTACCTCTTCTTTGAATCGCCTCTTTGAGTCCTCCTCTTAGGGCACTAAAATTGGTCTTTTATGAAGACCAGGACCTCTAGGATGTCTCTAGGGAATTGGAGAAGAGAATTTTTCAGGGGTTGGAAGAGATTGAAGGCTCAAAGTTGTGTGAGGAAGAGAGGGAGGAGGTTCCCTTTTATAAGGGAGGAGAGGGGGACCTTTGGAATAACTAAAAGTATTATTTTATTATAAACCCAAATTCGGTTTTAAATAGCTCCAAATTGATTAATTTTGATTCTAAGGTGGTTATGGGTCGTAATCCTCTCATCCAATAGAATTTAGACAAGTTTAGGTTCCTATTTTAACCTTATCATTTAGATTTAACATTAAGTTAGATAAGTTAACTTTTACCCTGTCTTTTTGTGTTCTTACACTATAAGGTTAATAAACTTACTATAACAAGCCCAACGAACCCCAAGTTGTTTATTATTAATCTATATAACCTTATCTAAGTCATTTTTCTGAACCTTAGATTTTTAGGAATAAAATAACAATTAATAATATAATATTTGTTTTAAAAACAATTTTATGTCAATTTTGACACTATTTAGTAACTGATTTTTGTGATAATCATAACAGAATGATTAATTAGAAAAAAGTTAATTAAATCAATACTAACATGTAATATTAACATATAAAATTAGTGTAATTCATAAAAAGTCACAAATTACATTTATTTGGGTATTTATAACATCAATTGTGTCAATTTTTCATTAATAAGATAATTAATGCATCATCGTTGTGTCATAAATAAATTAAATAATTTAATGTCTAAAAATTAAAAATAAACTACCATTATGTAGGAAATATTTTTATCTTTCTAATTAATATTTATTGTCGAATTTATCTTATTTATAACCCTATATTAAAAATTATCTACTTATTAAACTTTGATTTTAACTATTTTAACTCTTCTTTAAATAAATTAATAATAAATGTCCTAATCTAATCCAAGTGGTCCTAAATGGTCATATTTTATTCCTAAGGTAGTTTTTGGTCTAATTACACTTATCCAATAGAATTAGGACAAATGTTAGGGTAATAATAATACCATTTTTACCCTTAACTACCCTATTACTTTTAACCGTGGTAAAAAAAAGTAAAAAGTTACTATTCACCAAAAATTATTTTCAACTCATTGAACCACATTTTAGTCTTTGATATTAACCATGTCTCTTGAATTTTCGAAATTTTACTCACAGAAGCGGTAAAATTAAGTTTTATGAAAAATTCTGTTTTTTTAACTACCACTTAGTGGTTTCACTATTCATCAAAAAATGAAAGTTTCCAGAAAAATACCAAAAATTAGGCCTAAGCTATATTTGATATTATGAATTCAAAAATGATTTTTATTTTACCAAATTCAAAACATATCAGTTACATTAACTAATTTAAAAATTAATTCCCGTCGTCAAAACAAATAGCGTGTTTTTAAAAGATAATAACTATTAAAAGACTGACACTTGTTTATGTCTGGTTTAAATGTGAACTTGCATCCAATGAACAAAATTCTATTAAATTTTAAAAATATATTCTAAATATACTTTATAACCACTCAAATTAATAATTTATCACTATTAATTATTTCGATTAAAAAAGTTGTTTTTAATTAGAATTTAGTAATTTTCACTATTCATCAGAATATGAAAGTTATCCAAAAAGTACCAAAATTTCACCCTAAGCTAATTTCGATATTCCAAATCCAAAAATGAAGCTCATTTTGAAAACTAAAATTTACAAAATTTCAGAAAGTGGCTATTGCTATTCATAACGTCTAGTTTTAATAATATTTTAATAGCATATCGTTGTTTAGTGAAACTCGGTATTGTGTACTACACACCCTATCGAGGAAGGTCGTGATTGCGTGTAATGCAAGGAAATTTAAGGATGCGTGTTGTGCAAGTTCCTTTTGGTGTAGCGTACAACACAAGACATTAATGAAATTAAGAATATTTTTCATTAAATCTCGGGGTGTTACAATCGAAGTCTCCCTTGTCAAACTTTGTGAACAGTACATGCCTTGTGACCGGTGTCACACGCCGTTTGTCACTTCTTCTGATGTTCATTACTTCTACCGCTGAAATATTGTACTACAAGGTGTGTGCTTTGTAAGGACACGCCGTGTATTCTGTAATTTTCCATAAACGATGCCTCTGGACAACACACCTCTCGAGGTGTCTGTCCTTCATTCTGATGATATGTTTTCTACAAAACTCCCACTCTTAGGTCGTCCCGATGTTATGAGGACGTTTCTGATGTTTTCGTGGCCTTTGATCGGCTCCAAAAACTTTCCTTAATTCACCGCTCGAGAAAGGTAGGAGAACACCGTACACAAATAACGGCGAAGGGATTGGACCATGTTAGTTTGGTCTGGTTCCTTCCGCATTAATTCGATAGCAAATGGTTTAGAGAGAACCAAAAACCTGGAAGGGAAAACAACGTTGCTCATTCATATACACACCCCTACCTATTAGGAAGTTCGCAGTTGTCTAGAACCACTGACGATGGTGTCGATTCCGTCATCGTCAGTGTCTCCTCCCTTGTCGTAGAGGAAGAAGAGGGTAAAGAAACCCGGGCCTCCGAATCAACGTTCATCGTCGGAGAGTTAGCGTTCTTCGTTGAAGTGGAGACGTTCTTCGTGGGAAAATGAAGTTCTTCAAAAGAAACCAAATCTCTCCTTTCCCCAAATCCCAACACAACAAAACTAACTCCAAAATAAATTAAGCTCTTCTTATTTTATTAAAACATGCCCAGGGTTCAAATTACAAAATTTAAACACATAACTCACTTAATTTATTAAGTGTGTGTTAGCATGATTAAAGATGAGAGAGGGGAGAGTTACACAATTTAAGGATACCTACTTAAAGAGGGGGATTAGAGGAGTTAATGGAATGTGAATGGGTGGGGCTCGTATGGGCCCCATCTCACAAATATCCTAACAAGAGTAGTTATGAACTAGTGGGTCCCACCACAACTTCCACACTTAGGATATATCCTCTTAGTTAAATAAAATAAAATTGTACCACAATTTTATTTACTTCACATTTAATCCTCAATTTTTAAAAACTCTTCCCGAGCAAACGCACCTTCGGGAATGGTCCTATTAAGCAATTACTGGTGCTGCAGTTCCATCGGTGCCTTTGGATTTCAATTCCGAGCACCGGTTCAAAAGATAGAAAAACCCGCTTGTTCGTTCACTGAACTTACCCGAGCTAAACTTCGGAAATTGATTCCGGGCTCTCCGGGCCTCGTAATCAGGTGCTGTCAGAAACTGCATACTCATAAAATCCCAAAGAATTTAATAAAAAACTTTCCTTGAAATTTACGGGTCTTTACATTACTCCAACCTCAGGGATTTATATCCTTGTAAAGATACATCAAAAACTAGGGAAACAAATGAGGGTATTGCGCATGCATCTGAACCTCCTGCACTCATGTGCTCTCTTGGAGGTTCCTGTGCTACCACCTGATGCGCACTAGAGGAATCGACCATCCATGTAGGACCTTCTCCTGTTGATCATCGATCTCCACCGGGACCTCCACAAATGTCACCCCGTCATCGATGTCTAGCTCCCCGTGATCAATGATATGCGTCGGGTCGTGCCCGTATCTCTTCAACTGAGATACGTGGAAGACGTCGTGCACCTGGTGCAACTGAGGTGGAAGAGCCTGACGATAAGTCACCTTGCCTATCCTTTTGAGAACCTAGAATGGTTCGATGAAGTGTGGAGATAACTTGCCTCCCTAGCCATATCTCTGTAATCCACGTCGTGGTGAGACCCGTAAGAAAACGTGGTTTCCATCCCCGAACTCTAGTGGTATCCGCCTCCTGTCAGCATAGGACTTCTGTCGGGTTTGGGCAGTCCTCATCCGCTCCTGGATGATCTATACCTTTTCCATCGTGGCCTGGACCATCTTGGGTCCTACAAGTGCTAACCCCCCATGGTTTATCCATCACAGAGGTGATATGCAAGGTCGGTCGTACAATGCCTCGTATGGTGCCATCCCAATGGTGGAGTGGTAGCTGTTGTTGTATGCAAACTCCAACAAAGAAAGATAATCCTCCCAGCTGTGACCAAAGTCAAGGACACATGCACAAATCATGTCCTCGAGAGTCTGAATGGTCCTCTCCATCTGACCATCTTTCTGTGGGTGAAAGGTGGTGCTCAGGTGTAGCTGTGTCCCAAATGCCTCATGCAAACCCTTCCAAATCCGGGAAGTAAAGCGAGCATCCCAATCAGAGATGATAGTCGATGGAACACCATGAAGCCGTACGATCTCCTAAATGTAGAGGCATCCCAAGATCCCCACTAATCCATGTTCTCTGATAGGTAAGAAGTGGGCCGACTTGGTGAGTCGGTCGACAATCACACAAATGGAGTCGTGTCCTTTGGAATTACGTGGAAGCCCTGTAACAAAATCCATAGATATATCGTCCCACTTCCACTCCGGGACCTCCAAGGGCTATACCAAGCCTGCTGGTACCTGGTGCTCCACCTTCACCGACTAACAGGTGAGGCATCATGAAATAAACTCTGCCACAACCTTCTTCATACCCAGCCACTAGTTTTTTCGTCTGAGATCCTGGTACATCTTCACTACTTCTGGATATACCACCAATGGGGAAGTGTGAAACTCCCTCATTACCTCCTCCCGCAATACAGCTAGTACCATGGTACGTCCCTTGAAAAGGATGACGTGCTCTGCTCCTACAGAAAATCCTTTAGGTGCTTGTCCTGAAGATATCTATGCATGTCGCGTCTCACAGTCAATGTCCCCACATTGTGCCTCTCTGACCTATTGAAGTAGTGGAGGAGATACTGTTAGTGACTGTAGAAAGGCCACTCCATCTCTATCCAAGAAGGATATCTGAAACGCGGCTAGCTACTCTGTCACCTCTCCAAGTAGCTGGATGCCCGACCACCTGCTGATAGCATCATCTACTACGTTCCCCTTCCCAGGAGTATAGACTATCTCAAAGTCATAGTCCTGGAAAAACTCGAGCCATTGCCATTGTCTTAGGTTCAGGTCCTTCTGCGAAAAGATGTACCTGAGACTCTGGTGGTCAGAATAGACTGTAAAGCACTCTCCCATCAGATAGTGTCGCCACATCTTCAGGGCGAAGACCACTACTGCTAACTCCAAGTCATGGGTAGCGTAGTTCTGCTTGTGTTGCCTCAACTGTCATGATCCATAGTCAATCACTGCCCGCTCCTGTATTTGGACACTCCCGAGCCCGGTCCCTGATGCATCGCAGTAAACTACATAACCTACTCCCTCCTCTGATAGCCTCAATATGGGTGCACTAGTCAATCTCTGTCTCAACTCCTGGAAGCTCTGCTGACATCTATCCGACCAAAAAAAGGGTTTCCCCTTCTTCTTCAAAGCTGAAAGTGGTGCTGCAACTATGGATAAGTCTGGCACATATCTCCAATAGTACCCAGCCAGACCTCGGAAACTCCGCACCTCTGTCACGCTCTTAGGTGGCTCCCAAGCTAGCACTGCCTCGATCTTCGCAGGGTCCACCGTAACTCCTACCTCTAAGATGACATTCCCCAATAAGTGGACTTCTCGAATATAGAACAAACACTTCAAGAGCTTACCATAAAGCTGGTGCTCTCGTAGTGTGTCCCGTACAACCCGCATGTGGTAGGCGTGCTCCTCCTCAGTAGTTGAGTAAATCAATATGTCGTCGAAGAAGACTATGACAAATCGATCGAGGTAAGGCTGGAAGATCCTTTTCATGAGACTCATTAACACCACTGGAGAATTGGTTACGCCAAAAGGAATAACCAATAACTCATAGTGGCCATACCGAAACTTGAAGGCCATCTTCTGCACATCCTCATCTCGAACTCTGAGCTGATGATAGCCCGACCTGAAGTCTATTTTCGAGAACCAACGTGCTCCCTTAAGCTGATCGAAGATCTCATCAATCCTCAGAAGTGGATACTTGTTCTTCAAAGTCACCTGATTCAGGAGATGGTATTCGACACACAGTCGCAAGCTTCCATCCTCCTTGGCGAACAAGATCAGGGAAGCCCAGGGTGAAACACTGGGACAGATGAATCCCTTGCCCTGCAAGTCTTCCAGCTATACTCATAGCTCTCGAAGCTCAGCGGGAGCCATCCGATATGCTGGAGTAGATATCGGGGCTGTCACGGGGTTTAGATTAATATGGATGTCTACCTCTCTATGAGGAGGTATTCCTGGAACGTCGTCAGTAAAAACGTATGCATACTGATCCACCACTACAGGAAAACTCAGACTCTACACATCAACTGATCCTAGGATGATACTAGACAACTGATGAGTGATCGGCTATCCTCTCCTCTGTGTGAGTCCATCATATGCTGCAAAGGCTCCCTTCTCACCAGTGAAGGTGAACCTACTCCCATCAGTGTAGAAACATTGTACCTTGGGCCTAATACAGTCGATCTGAGGATGGACCGTAGATAACCAATCCATGCCCAAGATGACGTCATAAGGCCTCGATGCTACTACAGAAAGATCCTAGACAAGCTCTCGCCTCCTAGAGTAAGCTCACACTGCTAGCACCAATGCGTAATTATCGAGTCTGCTCCTATAGGAGTCTCTAGACATAAGGATCAAGCCAACGGCTCCGTCAGAATCTCCGAGCTCCGAACAAGGGCAGCGACAATAAAAGAATTACTCGATCATGTGTCCATAAGAACTGCAGAAAGGGTAGAGTAGACATAGATAGTACTTTGAATCATCTGAGGTGCTCTGTGGTCATAATTCTCCACTTCCTGGAGCTGGGCCTACCTCTATCATCCAGCCCCCTCTGGTCGGGGTGGACCTCCTGGTGGTGGTGGTGGTGGTAGAACCTCAAAGAGTCGCGCAACACCCGCTGCTCAGCCAGCTCCTCTGCCTCGTCCACCTGCTCCCTACGGACCGCCATGGTCGAACCTCTGCCTCTGTCTTGGTTGTCCCTCAAACGTCGGTTTCTCCTCTGCATGGAAGGTCGGACAGTCCTGAGCCATGTGGCCCTGTCCTCCGCATGCATAGCACTGTCTGCCTCTCGTATGACTAGCTCTACTATGTGTGCCCCGTACATTTGAACCAGTGTCCGGAGGTTGTCCACCTGATGGCCTGGTCCGCTTGGACCTCTACAACTTATGTCTACTGCTAGCTGTAGAAGACTGCACTATGTGCCGCCATGTGGTAGGTCTCGTTGCTGGTGTAGCCTCAGCAAGAAAGCACTCCACAAGAAGGGCTCTCTCCAGTACTCCTGCCTGCGTTGGAATGCTGAGGGAGATCACTGATGTCGTGATCTCATGATTTTGTCCCTGCTCGAAGGTCCGGACCCAGAAGAATGGGTCACATACCATGTCCATGGAGTAGTGCGAAATATCATTAAATATCACCGAGTACTAGGCTACTGACATGTTGTCCTGTCGCAGCTATAGTAACTCCTGGATGCGCACCGCACGGAGGGTGGATGAAATGAATTCCGAGCAGAAAAGGCTCTCAGATTCCGACCAAAGGAGAGATTCCTCGCCGTGCACCTGGAGCATCAGGCCCCACCATCTACCTGTTGTCGTGTGAAGGAGACTCACCATAAGGATCACCATGAGATCTGCTGGTGTCCCCACTAATCTGAAAACTCGAACAAGAACCTCCAACCAATCCTCAGCTGCCTGAGGGTCCATCTCCCAGGGGAACCTGGGCAGTCTCTAACGCTGAAACACATGTAGTGCACTCAGGCGATGTGAACTCTCAGCTGCTGGGGCTGGTGGCATCAATGGCTCGGCGGGTAGAGGTATCATTGGTGCCTCTACTATAATGGGGCCCTGCCTCGAGGCCTCATCGCTCGGTGGGATGCCATCTCGCACAAAGCTCAGAACCCTACCTGGCTGCCATTGTGGGGACATCCTGAAAATAAATGGGTGCGCCACGGTCAATACTGTATACCTGGTGAGCTGATATAAAGTAATCACTAAGAAAACTTTTGAAACACACATCCAATCAATTTTTTCGTCAATTGAGTTGTAAAATCAGAAGTCAGTGTCCTAGTGTATGGATACGTAGGCCGCTGCACCAACACTGGACTCCCTGGACTGATAACCACACTCAATACCCTAAACACTATTTCTTCACATAGAAGTAATTATCAGAGTCCTGAGTTCTGTGGTAGAACCTCCCTCTGATACCAATTTGTCACGACCCATCCTCGGGGCCCGTGCTATGACTACCCCAAGCCCGCCTTCCATAGGCCAAGGGCTAGCGACTAGCACCAAAGGCATAAATCCTGATAAAAGGGAAGGCATTACCTTTATATAAGAAAACAAACACCATAGAGTACGAAAGCTGAAGTAAACACTAAGTAAACTGAGTACAAAAGTAAGTGCTGAAAAGTAAATGGGCCAGAATATAAACTCAACTGAAAAGTACAGTACAACTGAAAGGAAAGTACAGTAGTAGTAAAGTAAATCAGAAACCACTGAGTCGTCCTCCGGCTATTCCACCTGAAGGGTGGGTACAGATGATCACCTCAGCTCCTCGGGTCTGGTCGTCTGCTCCGTGTATATCCTACCTGTTAGTCCACCTCCGAGTACCGTCCTACTCCACAAGCCTCAACCACGATCAGCGTTTTCCGTCATCTGAAACCAACACAACGTAGTGAGGGAATAGCCCGTGCAAGTTTGAGTATATGACACTCAATAAGGACCCCAAGACCCCCGAAGGTTTCCCATAATCCACAAAGGATAAACCAGAAAGGAAGGGTACAAACACGAAGTATCAACCAACTCTTCTTAGGTATATGCCCATACATATACCTAAGTTGTCAATTCCAGCTCGGCTCCAATACACAAGCCCAAGTACAACTCAGTCCACACAGGAAAGCAAAACCCAATCTATAGAGGAAAACAAAACTCAATCCACATAGGAAAGCACAACCCAATTCACACAGGAAATTACAACCCAATCCACATAGGAAAGCACGACATTCACATCGATGATAATGATTTAAAGTCAAGACTCAGCTCACATAGGTATACTACTCACGAAAAGGGGTGGAGATGATAGATGTAGCCTCTGAATCATCTCCCCTACCAAACCCACGTAGGATCCAACTACAGAAGTCGTCGCTGCTGAACCCACGTAGGATCCTCGTACAATAACTATTGCTGTCGAACCCACGTAGGATCCAAGTATAATCTTCATCACTTCTGAACCCACGGAGGATCCAAGTACAGTCGTCCTCACTACCGAACCCACGTAGGATCCAAGTACAGTCGCCACCGTCGTCATAGTCGCAGCCAGCTCTAGGGTTCCTGCGCACAGCACAATCGATTCTGGGAGGGTCCGCTCCTCGAGTCAAAGGGGTGGATACATCAATCGTCATGAAGACTAGAGATGATGTATCCCAACGTTCTGTCCCACGTCATAGGTAAAAACTAAGAAAAATTTTCCCGAGTCACAGAGAGCAAGACAACCAAACCATTTTCCTAAAGTACGCAGGGTGTAGGTAATCAATACACACCGTGTCATCAGACACAAGGTACTTCCCGTGTGAAACGGCCCGTTTCACAGGGATGGACGTGTAAGAAGTAAGTACACAGCGTGTGGTATGGTTACATGCCATGTATTCCGTCCATGAGTATTGTCCATGTACAACAGCCCGTGTCGAAGGTATGTTCATGTAAAAAGTAAATACACGGCGTGTGGTATGGTTACACGCCGTGTCCAAACTTCTGGGGTCACCTCCGTGTACACTGGCCATGTCAGGCCATGTGGTGGAGTACATGCTCGTGTACTCCACCCCGTGTATCTGTATTCCCATAACACACGCTGAGTCATCATGAAGTTGCTTCTGCCATGGTGAAGGTAGTACATGTCGTGCCTCTTGGTCGTGTGGTTCTACACGTGTCCGTGTATCACCCAAATTACAGATCGAGCCTCACGAAGCCGCTTATGCCTTTCAAAGAAGATAATACACATCGTGCCTTGTGGCCATGTATTTATGTCTGTGTCCATGTATTTCCCTTAAATACACGCCATTTCCATCGATGTCTCCCCTGTCAAACTATGTGGACAGTACATGCCGTGTGACCGGTGTTACATGCCTTGTGTCACTTCTTATGATGTTTGTTACTTATGTCTCTAAACGCTTGTACTACACGGCATGTGATTTGGAAGTACACATTGTGTACTCTGGAATTTTCCAGAAATGACGCCTCTGGCCAGCACATCTCTCGATGCATCCGTCCTTCATTCTGATGATCTGTTTGCTAGAAAACTCCAACTCTTAGGTCGTCTTGATGTTCCGAGGTAGTTTCTGATGTTTTACGGGCCTTCAATCGGCTATAAAAACTTTCCCTGATTCACTGCTCGAGTACGGTAGGAGAACACCATACAACAAGAATGACGGAGGGATCAGACCGTGTTAGTTTGGTCTGGTTCCTTCCGCATTAATTCGATATCAAATGGTTTAGATAGAACCAAAAAAATGGAAGGGAAAAAACGTTTCTCATTCATAAACACACCCCTACCTTGTAGGAAGTTCACAGTTGTCTAGCACCACAGATGATGGTGTCGATTTCGTCGTCGTCGGTGTTTCCTCCCTTGCTGCAGAGGAAGAAGAGGGTAAAGAAACACGGGCCACCGAATCAACATTCTTCATCATAGAGTTAGCATTCTTCATTGAAGTGGAGACATTCTTCATGGGAAGATGAAGTTATTCAAAAGAAACCAAGTCTCTCCCTTCCCCAAATCCCAACACAACAAAACTAACTTCAAAATAAAATAATCTCCTCTTATTTTATTAAAACATGCCCAGGGTTCAAATTACAAAATTCAAACACATAACTCACTTCATTGATTAAGTGTGTTCTGGCATGATTAAAGAGGAGAGAGGGTATAGTTACACAATTTAAGGATAACAACTTAAAGAGGGGGGGGGGGGTTAGAGGAGTTAATGGAATGTGAAGGGGTGGGGCTCATGTGGGCCCCACCTCACAAATATCCTAACAAGAGTGACAGGGAAAATTTACATGCATATTTTTTTATAAAATAATGAGTATTTGTTACTTTTTTTAAATGATAAAACCCATGTATTTCATTGTCTTATAAAAATAATGGGTAATTTGAGTTTTAGAATGAAAAGGAGGAAAATTATGAAAAATGACTAATTTTGTATTTTTGATTGATTTTTACGTCAAGGGTATTTTGGTCATTTCCTGAAAAATATAATTTCAAATATTCTGATTAAAATTATTTTAGGATCCTTATTTAATTTCCTACATTTTTGTATTCTGGACTAGGAGCTGATTCGGCCATCTAGTGGGTCTAACAATTCATTGAAATTGGACATTTTTCTGGGGGACAGCATGGACACCACAATTGTAACGGAATAACAACTCGGCCAAAACACCATAAACTGCATTGATTCTACTTGGAGATTAACTATGACATCTATATACGACTCTCCAACAAATATGAGGGATTTTTAAAGTCATTAACGCAGCCATTAAAAGACACACTTTTGCAGGAACCATCCTGGAAGCTTCACCTAGAAACAGAAACCGAGATTGAAAAATTAATAACTCCTTCATCCGCTGTCCAAATATGCTAATACTTTGAGTCTACACGGCCAACACATTTATGAACAATATTTAATAAGGGGTCAAAGTGTGAATCTTCCATTTATGGGTCCAAAAATGCGCAAACCTTCGGGGGACCGAAATCTGCCTATAAAAGGATGCCCTCTCCTCCTTCCAAAATTACCAGCTTGACACCCAAAGCCAAGGAGGGACCCCATCGGGGCATGGGTCACTACTGATCCTCTCTTCCTCCCTCATTTCTTATTTTTCTTTTATTCTCTTTTTAGTTTTATTTCAGTTTTATTTTTATTTGTAATTTAAATTCAAGTTTAATCAATTCATGTCTTTATGTTTCTCAACCCACTTTTCTTCTTTTCTTTCTCTCTCTCTCTCTATCAATATCTCTATCTTCCTACACCCAAACCACCAAATAATATCATACTATCGGAAATGAGAGGATAAATCGAGACTCGGATTGGGGGGAGGTCAATATATTCATGAATTTTCTTTAAAGTTTTTTTTATTGTTTGTGGTAGATTTGAGTACCATGCATTGGTGAGGCGTGTAACGACCCAAAGTTTCATTAATGGAAAATCCCTCTTGATCCAGTTAAATGTTTCTTTATGAATTTTTTTTATAATATGTCAACTTAATTAGTTTTACGTTAAGATTTGAGACCGTTACTTTTATAGCCGTTGAACAGTGATCATCTGGGTAGTTTAAATATAAGGCTTTAACGAACCAATTCTCTACTCAGACAAAGGAAGCGATGGCCCCATCCAGTAGAATTTCCCCTTATGAAGCCCATTTGTCGGAGCTCGGAAAAGAGGTGGAATCTTTGGGCTTTTCCCTTGACCAAGCCCAAGCTGAGCTTCATCAAGTCAAGCTCGAACGTGATCGTCTACGGGAAAAATGGAAGTTGATTGAAATTACAACTCGAGCGATGTTATCCGAGCAACCCCAAGAGTCTGTCACCATCGCACACCTTAACCTTAGGTCTTATGCGGCTATTTTAAGGGGTTATGTAACAAATAAGTAGTACCATATTCATGCACATTACTTTTGTATATAATAATGAATATAATTTCTAGTCATTTTTGATACATTGTAATTAGTTTTTAAAGTACAAATGGTGTTTTTAGTTATTATTTAATTAAGAATTATATTTTATTAAATTAAAGGATTTTTGAATTAAATAATATTTTAATAAAATATTATTATTAATATTACATTAATTTTTATTAAATATAAATGATCTTATAATTTTATGAATGCAATTAAAAATTTTATTAAGGTTTGAAAGCCATTTTTGTCAAAACCCGTGAATTTTTTTATAAATGTCAGTTTTTATTTTAAAAGTGAAAATTCACATATTTAGAAAATTATTTAGATAAAATAAATATTATTTTTGGAATCAGGACGTCAAAATTATCCAACGGTGAATTTTTCATAATTTTCTGAGACAGTCAAATTTTTGGGTAAAAATTAAATACCATTTAAATATATAATGTGTTTTATGACATCATAATGATCCAATGGTGATGTAATAAAATACCATAATCCTTATGTTCTGACAATATGTGTTTTATCATTAAAATAATGAGGTTTTGGGTTTGTTTGACTTAATTTTCAAAGCATTAATGGAGCCCTCAAGACTTATTCAACACTTTGCCTTTTTAAATTAATTTCCATGGGAGTGTAACTCACCTCCACATAATAAACCCTAATTTTTTTAATAATTTCGGACCTTGTCCTTGTAAAATATTGTTTTACTCTTTTCTATTTCCAGAAACCATGGGAAAATACCATGGGATGGTTTGTGGTTTGGATTAGTTTAATATAAGGGGTCCCAAACCTAAATAATAAAGAATTCTCTCACCTTTCCTATATAAACCCACCCAAGCTCCCACTTCCTCCTCACTCAAAGCCCTTGAAGTTCGTCCAACATCTGACCTACTCTCTCTAGAATCCTTCCAAGTTGCCCCAAGATCCCAATAAGCCTCTCTCTAGCCTTTGGAAGAACACTTCCAAGTAAGGGGTTTTCTTCCTTTCTCATTTTTTTGTCAATTTTTTTAAGTTGTATTTCCCTTTTTATTTCAATTATGAATGTTGGGGTATGGTTTTTCACCTCCCCAATACTGTCCTCTTATTGTTTTAATGATGGTATAACCCATTCTCTCTCATTAAATGCCTCCCATGTACACCCGTTACTGTGCCGAAATTCCGAAAGGAACTTCTCTATCTTCTTTTACATTCAAGCAATACTTTTGTATCATGAATCTAAATTCAATTTCTATTGTTGGGACATGTATATATATGATCTCTTTACTGTCCATTACATGTAAATATGATGAGAAACCCCTTTCTCTCTCATCAACCTTTTTTATGAATTCTTATGTCACGCCGTTACGCTGCCGAAATCGTACCGATTTTCTAAGCCAACGTCTTTGTATAGTGAATACCATGCCCATTTCTCCATCAAGGGTATTCACCTTTATGCACATTTACATATTGATTATAAAGTTTCATGTATGAATTCCACATTCCTTTATCGTGGAAGAAATGATTATGTTTTATGAATCCATGTTTTATGATCCATGTGGCACACTTATGCATGAAATGAAATGTTTAAGAAGGGTGTGCCCTTTATAGGGCTCCAATGCATTGGGTAAAGAATAGTATCATGATACGTCATGTGCAATGAGTGTTTACTCATGCTAATTCAAGTGCAACGAGGGTTTACTCATGCTTTAAGTGCAATGAGGTTTTACTCATGCTCCATGTTCAATGAGCCTTGGCTCATGCTAATTCAATGTTAAGTGTTGTTGCCACATTTCCATGTTATTATTATCACGCTTTATCATGCCTTTATGTTCATGTTTTTCTTATGCTCTATTGATATGCCTATTGCCTAACATGTATTGTACTCCTCATGTTATTCATTGTGTACTCCCTTACTGGGCTTTATAGCTCACCCTTTTCTTATGCATGTCCTCAGGTTATCCCATGCAATGCTAAGTACGAAGGAATGTAGTGGTCATGTAAAGGAAGTTTTCAAAAAAGATGTTGTATTTCAAGTTTAAAGTTTTTATGTAATGATCCTAAGACCCAAAGACACTAAACCTCTCGATCTTCTTTGTTGTATCAAGTGAAGTTTTTTTTGTAATAAAGCATGTTTAAGATGTAATAAAAAGCAGGGTTGTCATAGTTGGTATCAGAGGATAGGTTTAGTTATTTTTGGGATTAAGAAACCCTAGTAAAGCCTTAGATACAAGACTAAGCATAATAAAAGAATACCTATGTTTTGGTAAATACTAAGTAAGTGTTTTATGAAACAAATACATCCCTGTCTGGATACGAGCAGGTAGAGGCGGCTCTGGCACAAATGTATCCTAGGGGTAAAACCCGAAAACACCGCTTTGAGCTAGACTCGAACGGGAACTGGTGCACGACAATGGGCCTTGCTGCACTCTTGGTTACGACACTCCCGGGGGATATGTTTTGATAAATTCACAATCTTAGTATGAACCCTTATTAAGGGAAAAATGCCCCTAAGAATATATGTTAGAAGGAAGATCATGAAAATCCTGGATTGAATCCTATAGACTCATGAGTTAAAGAGATTAAAGTTTATTTATAAGTCATCAACTTTTGTCTTTGGATTAACCTTTATGTGTTACCCCTAACTTTCCTTTTATTCCAGCCAATGGCCAGTAATAGGAGAACTCGGGCTAACAACCGTTGTGAAGATCAGTGTGATGATTGTACTTATGAGATGCCCAATCCAATGGGAGCGGGAATCGCGAACTTTGTCATGCTTCTCTCTTAGCTAACTCAAGTTTTGAATAGAAACACTGGTCAAGAGGAACGTTCAACCCCCCCAAAGAAATAACAAGTCGCTATTGAAAGCTTCATGAGACAAAGGCCTCCTACTTTTAGTGGATCATCCGATCCCACGATCGCTGAACAATGGATCAACTCCATTGAAAAGATATTCTCCATCCTCCAATGCTCTGAAAAAGAGAAGGTTCTCCTGGAGGCTTATCATATGGAGGGTGAAGCTGATCAATGGTGGACGTTGATCAAAAATACGAAGCCTGAGGAGGAGATCGAGGCTTTGGAATGGAAGGAATTCCGGAAGATGTTTTTTGATAAATATTTTCCACACACCCTCCATCTTAAGATGGAAAGGGACTTCCTTTCCCTCAAACAGAAAGATGAAGAATCTATGGGAGCGTACGAGGTAAACTTCACAAGGCTTGCACGATACGCTTTTGGGTTTGTCGTTACCCCCGAATGCAAGGTTGACTGCTTCTTTGGTGGGCTGAAGCCTAGCTTGCGGAAAGCATTAGCGATCCGTGACTTCGACAGCTATGAGGAAATTGTCCGATGTGCCCTCAAGGTTGAAATGGAGATCGGAGAATCACAGGGGTATCATGGGGACAAGAAGCGTAAGGTGGACTTCAATGCTGGTGGTCTGATGGATAAATCCAACGGCGCTAAGAAGTTCCAGCACCCCACTTGCCAAAAGCGTGGAAAGAAGCACCCTGGAAATTGCCTTAGGGAGACAAGAAAATGCTTCAAGTGTGGAAGAGAAGGGCACCTAGCTGTTAACTGTCAGCAAGAAGGACCCGCGACTACGATAGAGGAGAGGAACGCTCCGTTCGAACCTCAACCTGTTGTTCAATGCTACAAATGCAAAGAACCGTGTCATTTTGTAAATCAGTGCCCTAATCCAAGGGTTATCGGAGGCAACCAGCAACCTCCAAGACAGCAAGGAAGAACTTTTTCCATCACTTCTGCTGAAGTGAACCCCGACAATGAAGTGGTGATAGGTACGCTAGTTATTCATTCAAGAATAGAGAACATACTTTTTGATTCAGGTTCTACACTTTCTTTTATATCTTGAATGTTTAGTAGAACAATCACAGCACCACCACAAATCCTGGAAGTAAAGATGTCGGTGAGTACGACAAATGGGGAAATCATTGCATCCCATGAGTATAAGTCCTCCCCTGTTTTAATCTCTGGATTGAATTTCCCGGCAAACCTCGTCATACTCCCTTTGGTGGAATTTGATGCAATTCTTGGCATGGATTGGCTTTCCTTATATAGAGCCAACATAAATTGTCGGGAGAGGGAAATCACACTCCATATGGAGAATCGACCCCCGATTCTTTACAAGTGTCAGGAGGAAGATGAATCTCCTTTAGCTCCATCATCTCAAGCGTGGATATTACTGCCTTATGAGCACGCATATCTGGCTCAGATGATTGAGTCCAAGGAAGAAACCACCCTTGAAGAAATGCCTTTTGTGAAGGAATTCGCTGAAGTATTTCCCGAGGAACTTCCTGGTCTTCCTCCAAGAATAGATGTTGAGTTCTCAATTGAACTTATACCTGGGGCGCTACCAATATCCAAGACTCCATATAGAATGGCTATTGTTGAGCTTGAAGAGCTGAAGAAACAACTACAGGAGAATCTGGATAAAGGGTTTATACGCCCAAGTGCATCACCATGGGGTGCACCAGTCCTCTTCGTCAAGAAGAAGGATGGGTCAATGCGGCTTTGCATCGATTATCGTGAACTTAACAAAATCACGATAAAGAACAAGTATCCTCTCCCAAGAATCGATGACTTTTTTGATCAGCTGCGTGGAGCACAATACTTCTCCAAGGTGGACTTGCGGTCGGGATAATATCAAGTAAGGGTGAAGAAGGAAGATATCCCCAAGACTGCTTTTCGTACAAGGTATGGGCACTATGAATTCATAGTAATGCCTTTCGGACTCACCAATGCTCCAGCAATATTCATGGACTTGATGAATAGAGTCTTTAGAGATTACCTAGAAAAATTTGTGGTAGTCTTTATAGATGATATTCGAATATACTCCAAAACCAAGGAGGACCATGAGGAGCATTTAAAAACTGTACTGGAGACTTTGCGCAAGGAGAAGCTCTATGAAAAGTACAGCAAGTGTGAGTTTTGGTTGAAGGAAGTCTCATTATTGGGCCATATCATCACAAGCAATGGGATATTTGTGGACCCCTCCAAAACAGATGCAATTGAGGGATGGCCGAGGCCAACATCGGTAACTGATATCCGTAGCTTCTTGGGGTTCGCTGGATATTATCGACGATTTGTGAGAAATTTCTCATGGTTGTCCAACCCTCTTACCAAGATAACTCGAAAGGGAGTAAAGTTTTCTTGGAGTGATGAATGCGAAGAAAGCTTGAAGGAGTTGAAAAGGAGGCTTATCACTGCACCCGTGCTCACTTTACCCACAAGTGGGGAGCTTTTTGTGGTATTCAGTGATGCTTTGAAGAAGGGCTTAGGATGTGTGCTGATGCAGAATGATAAAGTGATATCTTATGACTCAAGGCAGTTGAAAATCCATGAGGGAAACATCCAACGCATGATCTGGAGTTGGCGGCAGTGATCTTTGCCTTGAAAATCTGGCGGCATTATCTCTATGGAGAGAAATGTGAGATATATACTGACCACAAGAGTCTTAAATATATATTCACACAGAAAGAGATTAATATGCGCCAGAGAAGATGGATAGAGCTCAACAAGGATTATGACTGTTCAATACATTACCACCCTGGGAAAGCGAACAAGGTGGCGGATGCCCTAAGTAGAAAGGATCCAGCTATTCTATCAATGATGAGAATTGAGAAGGATCCATTCTTCTTAGACTTGATGAATATGGATGTGGGAATCATAAAGAAGGGAACATCATCAATCCTTTCACAAATGATTTCTCAACCATCTCTTTTAGAAAGGATAAAGGATGCTCAAAAGGATGATGCAGGAATCCAAGAAAAAGTGGAAGCTATCAAAAAGGGAAAATCCTCAGAGTTTAATGTTAATGAAGAAGGAATTGTGCAGTTTGGGAAAAGACTATGTGTTCCATCAAGTTCGGAGCTGAAGAAGGAATTTTTTGATGATGCACATAGTTCAAATTTCACTATTCACCTAGGGAGCACAAAGATGTATCGAGATCTCCGAGAAAACTTTTGGTGGGATAATATGAAGATGGAGATCGCTGAATATACATCAAAGTGCCTGGTGTGTCAGCAAGTGAAGGTAGTGAGGCAGAAGTCTAAGGGGATGATGCAACCATTTCCCATACCAAAATGGAAATGGGAGAACATCACCATGGACTTTGTCACCAGACTTCCAAGGACATCCAAAGGCAAAAATGCAATCTGGGTTGTTGTGGATCGTCTTACAAAGACTGCACACTTCATTTCTATTCGAGAGGATTTCTCTTTGGATCAACTGGCACGAATATATATCAGGGAAGTGGTACGGTTGCATGGAGTACCACTATCTATTGTGTCTGATCGAGATCCAAGATTCACCTCTATGTTTTGGAAGAGTCTTCAACATGCTCTGAATACTGAACTAAACTTCAGTAAGGCCTATCATCCTCAAACTGATGGCCAATCCAAGTGGACTATCCAAACACTTGAGGATATATTGAGAGCGTGCTCAATGTACTTTAAAGGAGGATGGGATCAACATCTTCCTCTGGTTGAGTTCTCTTATAATAATAGTTTCCACTTGAGCATCCAAATGGCACCATATTAAGCCTTGTATGGGAAAAGGTGTAGAACACCGACATGTTGGGATGAGGTCGGTGAATGTAAGCTGCTTGGACCAGAGATGGTCGAAGAAATGGTGGAGAAGGTGAAAACCATTCAGGAGCATATCAAGGCAGCCCAAAGTCGACAGAAGAGTTATGCAGATAATCGTCGATGAGACCTTGAGTTTAAAGTCGGAGACGTGGTGTTTTTACGCATATCTCCGTGGAAGAAGGTCATGAGGTTTGGAAAGAAAGGGAAGTTAAGTCCAAGGTACATGGGCCCCTTCGAGATTCTTGATCGTGTTGGGGTTGTGGCCTATCGACTAGCACTTTCACCTACTATGGACAAGGTGCATGATGTCTTTCATGTATCACTCTTAAGGAAGTACATATCGGACCCTTCACATGTACTCTCTTCCGAGGTGGTACAACTGGAAGATGATCTTTCTTATGAGGAGCAACCAGTGAAGATCTTAGATCGTAGAGAAAATGTTCTATGAAATAAGACAATGCCCCTCGTCAAGGTATTGTGGAGAAACCACAAGTTTGAAGAAGAAACTTGGGAGTCGGAGGATATGATGAAGCTAAGTTACCCACATTTGTTTTAGTGTGGGAAAAGGAAAATTTCGAGGGAAAAATTTCTTAAGGGGGGAATGTTGTAACGACCCAAAGTTTCATTAATGGAAAATCCCTCTTGATCTAGTTAAATGTTTCTTTATGAAATTTTTTTATAAGATGTCATCTTCTTTAGTTTTACGTTAATATTTGTGACCGTTACTTTTATAGCCGTTGAACAGTGATCATCTGGGTAGTTTAAATATAAGGCTTTAACGAACCAATTTTCTACTCAGATAAAGGAAGCGATGGCCTCATCCAGTAGAATTTTCCCTTATTAAGCCCATTTATCGGAGCTCAGAAAAGAGGTGGCGTCTTTGGGCTTTGCCCTTGACCAAGCCCAAGCTGAGCTTCATCAAGTCAAGCTCGAATGTGATCGTCTACGGGAAAAATGGAAGTTGATTTAAATTAAAACTCGAGTGATGTTATCCGAGAAACCCCAAGAGTCTGTCACCATCGCACACCTTACCCTTAGGTCTTATGCGGCTATTTTAAGGGGTTATGTAACAAATAAGTAGTACCATGTTCATGCACATTACTTTTGTATATAATAGTGAATATAATTTCTAGTCATTTTTGATACATTGTAATTAGTTTTTAAAGTACAAATGGTGTTTTTAGTTATTATTTAATTAAGAATTATATTTTATTAAATTAAAGGATTTTTTAATTAAATAATATTTTAATAAAATATTATTATTAATATTACATTAATTTTTATTAAATATAAATGATCTTATAATTTTATTAATGCAATTAAATTTTTTATTAAGGTTTGAAATCCATTTTTGTCAAAACCCGTGAATTTTTTTATAAATGTCAGTTTTTATTTTAAAAGTGAAAATTCACATATTTAGAAAATTATTTAGATAAAATAAATATTATTTTGGAATCAGGACGTCGAAATTATGCAACGGTGAATTTTTCATAATTTTCTGAGACAGTCAAATTTTTGGGTAAAAATTATATACCATTTAAATATATAATGTGTTTTATGACATCATAATGACCCAATGGTGATGTAATAAAATACCATAATCCTTATGTTCGTCCAATATGTGTTTTATCATTAAAATAATGAGGTTTTGGGTTTGTTTGACTTACTTTTCAAAGCATTAATGGAGCCCTAAAGACTTATTCAACACTTTGCCTTTTTAAATTAATTTCCATGGGAGTGTGACTCACCTCCACATAAGCAAACCTAATTTTTTAATAATTTCGGACCTTGGCCTTGTAAAATATTGTTTTCCTATTTCTTTTTCCAGAAACCATGGGCAAATACCATGGGATGGTTTGTGGTTTGGATTATTTTAATATAAGGGGTCCCAAACCTAAATAATAAAGAATTCTCTCACCTTTCCTATATAAACCCACCAAAGCTCCACCTTCCCCATCACTCAAAGCCCTTGAAGTTCATCCAAAATCTGCCCTACTCTCTCTAGAATCCTCCCAAGGTGCCCCAAGCTCCCAAGAAGCCTCTCTCTAGCCTTTGGAAGCACACTTCCAAGTAAGGGGTTTTCTTCCTTTCTCATTTTTTTGTCAATTTTCTTTAAGTTGTATTTCCCTTTTTATTTCAATTATAAATGTTGGGGTATGGTTTCGAACCTCCCCCATATTGTCTTCTTATAGTTTGAATGATGGGAGAACCCTTTCTCTCTCATTAAATTCCTCACATGTACACCCGTTACTATGCCGAAATTCCGAAAGGAACTTCTCTCTCTTCTTTTACATTCAAGCAATACTTTTGTATCATGAATCTAAATTCCATTTCTATTGTTGGGACATGTATATATATGATCTACTTACTTTCCATTACATGTAAATATGATGAGGAACCCCTTTCTCTCTCATCAACCTTTTTTATGAATTCTTATGTCACGCCGTTACGCTGCCGAAATCGCACCGATTTTCTAAGCCAATGTCTTTGTATAGTGAATACCATGCCCATTTCTCCATCAAGGGTATTCACCTTTATGCACATTTACATATTGATTATAAAGTTTAATGTATGAATTCCACATTACTTTATCGTGGAATAAATGATTATGTTTTATGAATCCATGTTTTATGATCCATGTGGCACACTTATGCATGAAATGAAATGTTTAAGAAGGGTGCACCCTTTATAGCACTCCAATGCATTGGGTAACGTATAGTATCATGATACGTCATGTGCAATGAGTGTTTACTCATTCTAATTCAATTGAAACGAGGGCTTACTCATGCTTCAAGTGCAATGAGGGTTTACTCATGCTCCATGTGCAATGAGCCTTGGCTCATGCTAATTCAATGTTAAGTGTTGTTGCCACATTTCCATGTTATGATTATCATGCTTTATCATGCCTTTATGTTCATGTTTTTCTTATGCTCTATTGATATGCCTATTGCCTAACATGTATTGTACTCCTCATGTTATTCACTGTGTACTCCCTTACTGGGCTTTATATCTCACCCTTTTCTTATGCATGTCCTCAGGTTATCCCATGCAATGCTAAGTACGAAGGAATGTAGTGGTCATGTAAAGGAAGTTTTCAATAAAGATGTTGTATTTCAAGTTTAAAGTTTTTATGTAATGATCCTAAGCCCCAAAGACACTAAACCTCTCGATCTTCTTTGTTGCATCAAGTGATGTTTTTTTTGTAATAAAGCATGTTTAAGATGTAATAAAAAGCAGGGTTGTCATAAGGCGAATGTCCCCGATTGGGTGATGACCCTCAATGACAAGAAACTAAAACTATTTATATTCTGGAAAAGATTATAGATTCAAACATGAGATTTCAGCTCTGTATTATCAAACTAAAATCAACATATAAAAGAGAATAATGATTGAATCCAAGACTAAACCCCAAAACCAAGTTTTTTCTTCTTAACACATTCTGTTTGCATTTCATGATTGTTTATATTTTTAAATCAAAAACCCAAAAATATTGTTATCGCTTTCATTTGAATAACAAAATTTCAAAAAGAGATATTTTAGGTGATATAGTATAAAGTAAGTGAACACACTGAAAAGATCCTCAAGAGAGACGACCCTGGTCAGCCACTGTGTTGCACTAGGAAAAAAATATAATTGCTTTTGTCCATGCCCCGTGACAGTCGTGCGTCAAAATTGGCGTTGTTTCTAGTTAGACAATAATTTATTCATTAAATTTTTCTATTTTCACATCTTATATGGATTTCATTTATTTTTATAAAACTAAAAAAAACAAAAAAAATTCTTTCCATGATGAATTCAAATGACTATTATTCGACATGGACTGAAAATTACTCACAGGTGTAAGAACATGAGTACAATGAGGCGGCCCTCCAATGAAGAATTGATGCGCTAATGATAATGGTCAAGAAGATGGAAAGAGGCATTAAAACATGAATCTCACCTAAATACTTGATGGATATGGTTGATGAAATTCAAACAGACTTAAAAAGATTCGAGGCCAAGAAGAAAATGCCACTAGTCTTCCCAGATTTCACTGAATACATCCCTGAAGTTGAGGCCAAAATCAAAATGGAGGAGCTTGAATACCTACCTCCATCATGTGATGATCAAATCCAGGAGGATCTTTCCATCAAATAAGAGATTCAAGCTGAACCAACTCCGGGAGATAATAAATTCTTGAACTCAAATTCATTTAATTTTATTGAAACTAATTTGAGCATAACTCCCAATTGTTTTGAATTTTTAGAATCAGATGAATCCTATTATGCCTTGGAGGATGAACAAACAAAAGAAGATGCACCTATTTAGGAACACATTGAGTACCCTGAATACATCGAATATTCACTAGAGGGAGTACAAGAAGAGATGGAGAATGTTGCACAAGGAGCAATGATGGTGGTGGGGATGATACACATTATGAGGAAAAATTGTGGGGGTGTTATTGTGGAAATTGTAAAAAATTGTGAAATTGTTCATTATACTCTATTGTTTTCCCCTCTTGAATTAAAAAAAATGACAAAAATGACAAAAAAAGAAAATGGGTTTTGATTTTGGAGAACCAAAAATCACCAATTTCCAGACCGAAAATCTTATGATCGTATGTGGTTTGGTGATGGATGTGAGGTTTGATCTAATCATAACTTTAGAAAAATGAAAAAAGTGACAAAAAAATAAAGTGGGTGCACAAATCATCCATTATGCTTCCTTGATCATAACCTTTTCTTTGAGTTTTGGGAAGCGGGTGTTGCTATTTTTGAGGGGGAGAATTTCATTACTGTTTTACTTTTAATATCATGCATTGTACTTCAGAGATTATCCTCCTCCTTGAGCCTTAATTTTTTAAGAATCAAATCCTACCAACCTTAAGCCTCAGAGTCATTTGATCCTTTATTTCAAGTCCTCATGATTTTATGTGTCTTTTGTCTTTACAAAGCGGAGAAAGTAGTTCATTTACAAGACAATAGATAAGGAGCATGTTCTCATGATATGAGCATAACTCTACATGAATTGTATCATGAGTGATGAGAGAAAAAAAGTGAAGTAAATCAATACATGGAATGTTTAATAATGATGAATCAAGGAGCATGAATGAATGAAAGGATAATTTCAATCAATTTTCAAATCAGAAAAGTAAAATATGTGAATTATTGGTTTCTTTGAAAAATGGGAACTTAAATTGATTTTTTATATAGATTTTCGAATTTTTGATTTTACATTGAAAATTGTTTGATTTTGTTGCATTGAAATTTTAATATTGGCAACATTGGTGTCCTCTGATTTCCATGTTGAGATTTTAAGCTTGACGATAAGCATAGTTTAAGTGTGGGGGTATTTGACAGAGCAAATTTACATGCATATTTTTTTATCAAATAATGATTATTTGTTACTTATTTTCAATGATAAAACCAATCTATTTCATTTTTTTATAAAAAATAATGGGTAATTTGAGTTTTAGAATGGAAAGGAGCAAAATTGTGAAAAATGACAAATTCTGGATTTTTGACAGATTTTTACGTCAAGGGTATTTTGGTCATTTACTGAAAAATATAATTCCAAATTTTCTGATTCAATTTTTTTTAGAATCCTTATTTTATTTCCTTCATTTTTGTCTTATGTAAAAGGAGATGATTCTGCCATCTAGAGGGTCTAACAATTCATTGAAATTGGAAATTTTTCCGGGCGGACAACATGGACACCACAACTATAACGGAATCACAACTCAAACTACACACCTTAAAATTCATTTCTTACACTTAGAGATTAACTAGGACTTCCATATCAGACTCTAAAACAAATATGGGGTATTTTTAAAGTCATTAATGTGGCCATTAAAAGACACACTTTTGCAGAAACCATCCTGGAAGCTTCGCCCAGAAACAGAAACCGAAATTGAAAAATTCATAACTCCTTAATATGATGTCCTAATATGCTATCCTTTTGAGGGGGCACGGCCAACACATTTATTAATAATATTTAATAAGGGTTCTAGGCGTGAATCATCCATTTATGGGTCCAACAATGCGCAATCTTTTAGGGGATGGAAATCTGCCTATAAAAGGAGGCCCTCCCCTCCTTTCAAAATCATCAGCTCGACACCCAATGCCAAGGAGGGATCCCACCGGAGCATGGGCCGCTGCTTATCTTCCTCCCTCATTTCTTATTTTTCTTTTATTTTCATTTTAGTTTTATTTTAGTTTTATTTTATTTTAAATTTAAATTCTAGTTTAATCAATTCATGCCTTTGTGTTTCTCCACCCACTTTTATTCTCTTCTTTCTCTCTCTCTCTCTCAATATCTAACTCTTTCTACACCCAATCTATAAAATAATCTCATACTCTTAGAAATGATAGGCTAACTCAAGACTTGGATTGGGGTGAGGTCAAGATATTCATGAATTTTCATTAAAGTTTGTTTTATTGTTTGTGGTAGATTTATGTATCATGCATCGGTGAGGCGAATGTCCCCGATTGGGTGACGACCCCCAATGACATGAAACTCAAAATATTTATATTCCGGAAAAGTGTATTTACTCAAACATGAGATTTCATGTTTGTATTATCAAACTAAAATCAACATATAAAAGGAATAATGATTGAATCCAAGACTAAACCCCAAAACCAAGTTCTTTCTTCTTAAATCATTCTATTTGCATTGCATGATTGTTTATATTTTTAAATCAAAAACCCAAAAATAATGTTATCGCTTTCATTTAAATAACAAAATATCAAAAAGAGATAGTTTAGGTGATATATTATAAAGTAAGTGAACATGCTGAAAGGATCCTCAAGAGAGACGACCCTGGTCAGCCACTGTGTTGCACTTGGAAAAAAATATAATTGCTTTTGTCCACGCCCCCACGTCATGCGTGCGTCAAATTTGGCGTCGTTACCGGGGATCCAATAATTTATTCACTTACCTTTTCTATTTTCAAATATTATATAGATTTCACTTCTTTTTATAAAACAAAAAAAAACCAAAAAAAAAACTTTCCCTGATGAATTCAAATGATTATTATTCGACATGGACTGAAAATTACTCACAGGTGCAAGAACTTGAGTACAATGAGGAGGCCCTAAAACGAAGAACTAATGCGCTAATGATAATTCCCAAGAAGATGGAAAGAGTCATTACAACATGGATCTCTCTTAAAGACTTGATGGCTATGGTCGATGAAATTCAAACAGACTTAAAATGATTCTAGGCCAAGAAGAAAATGCCACTAGTCTTCCCAGATTTCACTGAAGACATCAATGAAGATGAGGCCAAACTCAAAATGGAGGAGCCTGACTACCTACCTCTATCATGTGATGATCAACTCCAAGAGGAACTTTCCATTAAAGAAGAGATTCAAGCCGAACCAACTCAGGGAGATAATATATACTTGAACTCAAATTCATTTAATTTTATTGAAACTAATTTGAGTATAACTCCCAATTGATTTGAATTTTTAGAATGAGATGAATCCTATTATTCCTTAGAGGATGAAGAAAGAAAATAAGATTCACCTGTTGAGGAAAACATTTAGTACCGTAAAGACATCAAATATTCACTAGAGGGAGTACAAGAAGAGATGGATAATGTTGCACAAGGAGCAACGATGATGGTGGAGGTTCCATACTTCATCCTACCCCCACCATCCAAGCTATACAATATCACGAAGGGGGAGGATCTGGCATACTCTATCCATTGAGTCCTTTTCAAAAAGAAAGAATAAGTTTATGTTGAGAAAAATCACATGTGGTGGTTCATGTCAAAGAATCCCCAACCACCATCAGACTTTGGATAACAGCCGGTACTGCCCTCTGGAGGCAGTAAAAGAAGCTAGGGCCCACTTGGGGGATAGTACCAAGATTTATCTTTAAATTCATTCTAGTAATTTAGATTTAGATTTATTTTCTTTTCCTGTATATAGTGCAACATGCATCCCCCTCCCTTCTATATTTTTTTGAGCTTAAATGACATGATCCTTTTGTTAAATTGGGTTGTTTTCTTTTATAGGATCACGATGGAAGAAGGAATCCCTAGAAAGTGAAGACGAATGAAAAGACTAAGTTTCATGGAAAAAGGGAGTTCAATTTTAGTTTTTAATCTTTTAAACTCTCTAAATTTTATTCCACAGCATGTTTTGAGCTCTAGAGATAAAATTTCATGCCCACACTTGAATTAATGTTTTACTCAACTTATCTAGGAGACATGAGTTTCTTAGGAACCTAGTGATTCCAGGTTTTAGATTTCAATTTTTATGTGATTAAATGATTGAAATACAGAATTGAATTTTTAAATATGAAGCATAGATATTGAAATGATGACTCATGATTTGAAGGAATTAATTAATTCATATAAATAAAATTTCTCAACCATCTTTCATGCTTTGAATTTATGAAATTTATGTGAATTGAATTATTATTTTTATTCATGCCATGAGTTATTGTTGAATGTTATATTTCTCATTCTCGAGAGGATTTCTAGACCAAGTACTTCCTATTTATTCTTGAGCATATTTCTTGAGTGATCTTGGGATATGTAACCGACCAGAACTTGTATTGAAACTTTTCAAAGCTATGACTGTGCAAAAACACATTTAAAATGATTGAGGCATCCTTTGAAAGGATACATTTCCTTAAAATACCACCTTTATATCAATCCTTATTTTAACCCATAGAGATCATGAATGACCTTTATAGGGATGTGCCATGTTTCATGAAATTTTTATCCCTTCCTACCCAACTCTTGGTATTTGCATGATATTTTAAAGTTGAAGTGTGGGGGTAAAGAGAATCATGGTGGACGAGACGATACACATTATGAGGAAGAAGTGTTGGGTTGTTATTGTGGTAATTGTAAAAGTTTGTGAAATCATTCATTATACTCTATTGTTTTCCCCTCTTGAATTAAACTAAAATGACAAAAATGAAAAAAAAAATTATAAAATTGGGTTTTGATTTTGGAGAACCAAAAAATCACCAATTTCAGACTGAGGATCTTATAGTAGTATGTGGTTAGGTGATGGATGTGAGGTTTGATCTAATCATAACTTTTGAAAAATGAAAAAAAGGACAAAATAAAAAAAATCAAGAGGGTGCAAAAATTATCCATTATGCTTACTTGATCATTACCTTTTCTTTGAGTTTTGGGAAGTGGGTGTTGCTATTTTTGAAGCGGAGAATTTAATTACACTTTTACTTTTAATATCATGCATTTTAATTCAGAGATTAGCCTCCTCCTTGAGCCTTAATTTTTTAAGCATCAAATCCTACCAACCTTAAGCCTCAGAGTCATTTGATCCTTTATTTCAAGTCCTCATGATTTTATGTGTCTTTTGTCTTTACAAAGTGGAGAAAGTAGTTTATTTACAAGCCTATGGATAAGGATAATGTTCTCATGATATGAGCATAACTCTACTTTAATTCTATCATGAGTGATGAAAGAAAAAAAATTGAGGTAAATCATGACATGGCATGTTTAATAATGATGAATCGAGGATATTTAATGAATGAAAGGATAAGTTTAATCAATTTTCAAATCGAAAAAGTAAAATATGTGAATTATTGGTTTCTTTAAAAAATGGGAACTTAAATTGATATTTTATGCAGATTTTCGAATGTTTTATTTTACATTGAATTTATTTTTGATTTTATTGCATTGAAATTTGAATATTGGAAACATTGGTGTCCTCTTATTTCTATGTTGAGATTTTAAGCTTGAGGACAAGCATAGTTTAAGTGTGGGGGTATTTCACAGAGAAAATTTACATGCATATTTTTTATCAAATAATGAGTATTTGTTACTATTTTTCAATGATAAAACCCATTTATTTCATTGTTTTATAAAAATAATGGGTAATTTGAGTTTTAGAATTAAAAGGAGCAAAATTGTGAAAAATGACAAATTTTGGATTTTTGAAATATTTTTACGCAAAGGGTATTTTGGTCATCTACTGAAAAATATAATTCCAAATTTTCTGATTCAAAATTTTTTAGAATCCTTATTTCATTTCCTTCATTTTTTTCTTATGTAAAAGGAGCTTATTCGGACATCTAGAGGGTCTAGCAATTCATTGAAATTGGAAATGTTTTCGGGCGGACAACATGAACACCACAACTGTAATGGAATCAAAACTCGAACTAAACACCTTAAAATGCATCGATTCCACTTGTAGATTAACTATGACTTCTAGATAAGACTCTACAACAAATATGGGGGATTATTAAAGTCATTAACGTAGCCATTAAAAGACACACTTTTGCAGGAACCATCCTGGAAGTTTCGCCCAGAAACAAAAACCGAGATTGAATAATTAATAACTCCTTAATCCGCAGTCCAAATATGATAAAATTTGGAGGGGGCACTTTCAACACATTTATGAATAATATTCAAGAAGGGTTTCATGCGTGAATCGGCCATTTATGGGTCCAACAATGCGCAATATTTTAGGGGATGGAAATCTGCCTATAAAAGGAGGCCCTCCCCTCCTTTCAAAATCATCAAATCGACACCCAAAGCCAAGGAGGGATCCCACCGGAGCATGGGCCGCTTCTGATATTCTCTTCCTCCCTCATTTCTTCTTTTTCTTTTATTTTCTTTTTAGTTTTATTTTAGTTTTATTTTTATATTGAATTTAAATTCTAGTTTAATCAATTCATGCCTTTGTGTTTCTCCACCCACTTTTCTTCTTTTCTTTCTCTCTCTCTCTCTCTCAACCTTTCTCTCTTCCTACACCCAATCTATCTGATAATCTCATAATCTCATAAATGAGAGGCTAACTCAAGACTTGGATTGGGGGGAGGTCAAGATATTCCGGAATTTTCTTTAATGTTTGTTTTATTGTTTGTGGTAGATTTGGGTATCATGCATTGGTGAGGTGAATGTCCCCGATTGGGTGACGACACCCAATGACATGAAAATCAAACTATTTATATTCTGGAAAAGAGTATTGATTCATACATGAGATTTCTGGTTTTTATTATCAAACTAAAATCAACATATAAAGGGAATAATGATTGAATCCAAGACTAAATCCCAAAACCAAGTTCTTTCTTCTTAACTCATTCTGTTTGCATTGCATGATTGTTTATATTTTTAAAAAAAAACCGAAAAATATTGTTATCTCTTTCATTTAAATAACAAAATATAAAAAAGAGATAGTTTAGGTGATATAGTATAAATTAATTGAACACACTGAAAGGCTCCTCAAGAGATACGACCCTGGTCAGCCACTCTGTTGCACTAGGAAAAAAAATATAATTGATTTTGTCCACGCCCCCACGACAGGTGTGCGTCAAAATTGGCATCGTTACCGAGGATCCAATCATTTATTCATTTAATTTTTCTATTTTAATATCTTAGATAGATTTCAGTTCTTTTTATAAAACTAAAAAAACAAAAAAAAAACATTCCATGATGAATTCAAATGATTATTATTCGACATGGACTGAAAATTACTCACAGGTGCAAGAACATGAGTACACTGAGGAGGCCCTCAAACAAAGAACTGATGCGCTAATTATTATGGCCAAGAAGATTGAAAGAGGCATTACAACATGGATCTCACCAAAAGACTTGATGGCTATGGTCGATAAAATTCAAACAGACTTAAAAAGATTCTATGCCAAGAAGAAAATGCCATTAGTCTTCCCATATTTCACTGAAGACATCCATGAAGATGAGGCCAAACTCAAAATCGAGGAGCCAGACTACCTACCTCCATCATGTGATGATAAACTCCAAAAAGAACTTTCCATCAAAGAAGAGATTCAAGCTGAACCAACTCAGGGAGATAATACATACTTGAACACAAATTCATTTAATTTTATTGAAACTAATTTGAGTATAAATCCCAATTGTTTTGAATTTTTAGAAACATATAAATCCTATTATTCCTTGGAGGATGAAGAAACAAAAGAATATTCACCTGTTGAGGAACACATTGAGTACCCTAAAGACATCGAATATTCACTAGAGGGAGTATAAGAAGAGATGGAGAATGTTGCACAAGGAGCAATGATGGTGGTGGAGGTTCCATACTTCATCCTACCCCCACCTTCCAAGCTGTACCATATTGCGAAGGGGGAGGATCTGGCATACTATATCCATGGAGTCCTCTTCAAAAATAAGGAATAAGTGGATGTTGAAAAAAATCACATGTGGTGGTTCATGTCAAATAAGCCCCAACCACCATCAGACTTTGGATAATAGCTGGTACTGCCCTCTGGAGGTAGCAAAAGAAGTGAGGGCCCACTTGGGGGATCCTACCAAGATTTATCTTTAAATTCATTCTAGGAATTTATATTTCAATTTCTTTTCTTTTCCTATATATAGTGCCACATGCATCCCCCTCCCTTATAAATTTTTTTGAGCTTAAATGACATGATCCTTATGTTAAATTTGGTTGTTTTCTTTTTTAGGATCACGATGGAAGAAGGAATCCCTAGAAAGTGAAGAGGAAAGAAAAGACTAAGTTTCATGGAAAAAGGGAGTTCAATTTTAGTGTTTAATCTTTTAAACTCTCCACATTTTAGTCCATAACATTTTTTGAGCTCTAAAGATAAAATTTCATGCCCACACTTGAATTAATGTTTTACTCAAATAATCTAGGAGACATGAGTTTCTTAGGAACCTAGTGATTCCAGGTTTTAGATTTCAATTTTTATATGATAAATGATTGAAATACAGAATTTAATTTTTAAATATGATGCATAGATATTGAAATGATGACCCATGATTTGAAGGAATTAATTAATTCATATAAATAAAATTTCTCAACCATATTTCATGCTTTGAATTTATGAAATTTATGTGAATTGATTTATTATTTTTATTCATGCCATGAGTTATTGTCCAATGTTATATTTCTCATTCTCGAGAGGATTTCTAGACCAAGTACTTCCTATTTACTCTTGAGCATATTTCTTGAGTGATCTTGGGATATGTAACCGACCAGAACTTGTATTGAAACATGTCAAAGCTATGACGGTGCAAAAACACATTTAAAATGATTGAGGCATCCTCTGAAAAGATACATTTCCTTAAAATACCACCTTTACATCAATCCTTCTTTTAAACCATAGAGACCATGAATTAACTTTATAGGGATGATCCATGTTTCAAGCAATTTTTATCCCTTCATACCCAACTCTTGGTATTTGCTCGATATTTTAATGTTGAAGTGTGGGGGTAAAGAGAATCATGGTGGACGGGATGATACACATTATGAGGAAGAAGTGTTGGGGTTTTATTGTGGGAATTGTAAAAGGTTGGGAAATCATTCATTATACTCTATTGTTTTCCCCTCTTGAATTAAACTAAAATGAAAAAAATGACAAAAAATAGAAAAATGGGTTTTGATTTTAGAGAACCAAAAAATAACCAATTTCCAGACCGACGATCCTATAATCGTATGTGGTTAGGTGATGGATGTGAGGTTTGATCTAATAATAACTTTCGAAAAATGAAAAAAATTGCAAAATAAAAAAAATAAATAGGGTGCACAAATCTTCCATTATTCTTACTTGATTATAACCTATTCTTTGATTTTTGGGAGTGGGTGTTGCTATTTTTGAAGGGGAGAATTTCATTACAATTTTAATTTTAATATCATGCATTTTACTTCAGAGATTAGACTCCTCCTTGAGCCTTAATTTTTTAAGCATCAAATCCAACCAACCTTAATCCTCATAGTCATTTGATCCTTTATTTCAAGTCCTCATGATTTTATGTGTCTTTTGTCTTTACAAAGTAGAGAAAGTAGTTCATTTACAAGCCTATGGATAAGGAGCATGTTCTCATGATATGAGCATAACTCTACTTGAATTGTATCATGAGTGATGAAAGGAAACAAAAGTGAGGTAAATCGTGACATTTCATGTTTAATAATGATGAATCAAGGATCTTGAATGAATGAAAGGATAAGTTCAATCAATTTTCAAATCAGAAAAGTAAAATATGTGAATTATTAGTTTCTTTGAAAAATGGGAACATAAATTGATATTTTATGTAGATATTCAAATTTTTTATTTCAAATTGATTTTTTTTATTTTATTGCATTGAAATTTGAATATTGGCAACATTGGTGTCCTCTGATTTCCATGCTGAGATTTTATGCTCGTAGGCAAGCATAGTTTAAGTGTGGGGGTATTTGACAGAGCAAATTTACATGCATATTTTTTGTCAAATAATGATTATTTGTTACTTTTTTCAATGATAAAACCCATTTATTTCATTGTTTTATAAAAATAATGGGTAATTTGAGTTTTAGAATGAAAAGGATAAAAATTGTGAAAAATGACTAATTCTGGATTTTTTACAGATTTTTACATCAAGGGTATTTTGGTCATTTCATGAAAAATATAATTCTAAATTTTCTGATTCAAATTTTTTTAGAATAATTATTTTATTTCCTTAATTTTTGTCTTCTGTACCAGGAGCTGATTCAGCCATCTAGAGGGTCTAGAAATTCATTGAAATTGGACATTTTTCCGGGCGGACAACATGGACACCACTACTGTAACAGAATCACAACTCAGCCTAAACACCTTCAAATGAATTTATTCCACTTGGAGATTAACTAGGACATAAAGGTAAGACTCTACAACAAATATGGGGGATTTTGAAAGCCATTGACGTAGCCATTAAAAGACACACATTTGCAGAAACCATCCTGGAAGCTCTGCCCTGAAACAGAATCCGAGATTGAAAAATTCAAAACTCCTTCACTCGCTGTACAAATATACTTAAATTTTGAGGGCGCATGGAAAAAACATATATAACAATATTTAAGAATGGTTCCATATGTGAATCGGCCATTTCTGGGTCCAACAAAGCCCAAACCTTTGGGGGACAGAAATATTCTTATAAAAGGAGGCCCTCCCCTCCTTCCAAAATCATCAGCTCAACACCCAAAGCCAAGGAGGGATCCCACCGGGGCATGGTCCGCTGCTGATCTTCTCTTCCTCCCTCATTTCTTCTTTTTCATTTATTTTCTTTTTAGTTTTATTTTAGTTTTATTTTTATTTGTAATTTAAATTCTAGTTTAATCAATTCATACCTTTGTTTTTCTCCACCCACTTTTCTTCTATTCTTTCTCTCTCTCTCTCTCTCTCTATAAATCTCTCTATCTTCCTACATCCAATCCACCAAATAATCTCATACTCTCGAAAATGAGAGGCTAAATCAAGACTTGGATTTGGGGGAGGTAAAGATATTCATAAATTTTCTTTAATGTTTGTTTTATTGTTTGTGGTAGATTTGAGTATCATGCATTGGTGAGGTGAATGTCCCCGATTGGGTGACGGCCCCCAATGACATGAAACTCAAACTATTTATATTCTAGAAAAGTGTATTGATTCAAACGTTAGATTTCTTGTTTTTATTATGAAACTAAAATCAACATATAAAAGAGAATAATGATTGAATCCAAGACTAAACCCCAAAACCAAGTTCTTTCTTCTTAACTCATTCTGTTTGCATTGCATGATTGTTTATATTTTTATATCAAAAACCCAAAAAAAAATTTATCGCTTTCATTTAAATAACAAAATATCAAAAAGATATAGTTTAGGTGATATAGTATAAAGTAAGTGAAAACACTGAAAGGCTCCTCAAGAGAGACGACCCTGGTCAGCCATTGTGCTGCACTAGAAAAAAAAATATAATTGTTTTTGTCCACGCCCCACGACAGGTGTGTGTCAAAGAGTAGTTAGGAACTATTGGGTCCCACCCCTACTCCCATACTTAGGATATAACCACTTAGTTGAGGAAAATAAAATTATACCCCAATTTTATTTTCTTCACATTTAATCCTCAATTTTTAACAACTACTCCTGAGCAAATGAACCTTCGGGAAAGGTCCTATTAAGAAATTACCGGCACTGCGGTTCCATCAGTGCCCTCAGATTTCAATTCTGAGCACTGGTTCAAAAGATAGAAAAAACCGCTTGTTCGTTCACCGAACATACCCTAGCTAAACTTTAGAAATTGATTCCAGGCTCTCCAGGCCTCGGAATCAGGTGCCGTCAAAAAATGCGTATTCGTAAAATCCCAAAGAATTTAAGAAAACAATTTCCTTGAAATTTATGGTTCTTTACATCCTGAGATGAATAGGCGAGGTGGATTACCTCCTGGCCCTTCCACCTCAGTTTCAACGGGTGCATTATGTATTCCACGTATCTCAGCTGATGAGATACGTCCATGACTCATCTCACATCATCGACTATGGGGAGATAGACATCAATGATGGGGAGATATTCATGGAGGTCCCGGTGGAGATCGAAGATATATAGGATCAGGTCCTATGAAGACGGTCAATTCCTCTGGTGTGCATTAGCTGGCAGCAAGAGAACCTCCATGAGAGCACATGGGAGCGGGAGGCTCAGATGCGTGCTCAGTACCCCATTTGTTTCCCTAGTATGTGTTTTAGCTTTATGAAGACATAAATCCCTGTGGTGTGTGTAATTTAATGACCTGGAAATATCAAGGAATATTTTTTGTTAAATACTTTGGAATCTTACAAGACCACGGTTTCGAACAGCACCTGATTCTAAAGCCCGGTGTGCCCGGAATCAATTTATGAAGTTTTGTTCAGGTACATTCAGTAAAAATATGTGTGGGTTTTTCTATCTTTTAAACCAGTTCTCTAAATTGAAATCTGAGGGCACCGATGACATCGCAGCGCTGGTATTCTCTTAAGGGGACGTTTACCGTAGTTGTGTTTGTTCGAGAGTAGAAGTTTTAATTTGGGGATTCATAACAAATTAAAATAAACTTAAGGTGTTACATTAAGTGTACACAATTTTATTTAATTTATTAAGTGGTGTTTTTTTCTACAAGGGGATATTAGAGGTGGGTCCCACACCAACTTAACCTCCCATGTGAGGATAATATGTGGTGGGGCCCACATGAGAGCCTAACCCCTCAACTCCACCTTAAACTCCCATGAAACCCCCCTTATTAACTCTTAAAACACTCCACCTCCTCTCTTTGAATTTTAAACTTTTCACCTCCCTTCCCTCTTAATTATGACAACCCATCTAATTAATATCTTCATTAATTAATTGTCACCTCTTATTTGAATCAATTTGAATTGCATGGAAATTCTATTAAAATTGGGGAGTCTTATTATAATATTTTCCTTGGAAAACATTTCAGTGGGGGGAGGCCGAGAGCGAGCCAGGACCGGATGGTACCCGGAGGTGGACCACACAGTGAGATGGTACACGAAGCGGACCGATAGACGTGGAGTGCTGAGGTGGAATTTTGTACCTACCCTTCAGGTAGGATACTCAGCGGATGTTCCGGGAGCTGCCCTTTTTTGCTGTTGTCCCTTTTTCAGTTGTACTTGCTTTCTATTGCACCTGTACTTTACTGTTGGGCTTGAATTTCCGGCCCCTTTACCTTCAGCACTACTATTTTTATACAGTTTTCACATAGTTTTTACTTCCTGTTGCGTACTCTGTTATGTTTAATTACTTTCATAAAGGAAATGCCTTCCCAATTTAGGGATTTACACCTTTTTTGCTAGTCGCCAGCCCTTGACCTATAGAAGTCAGAATTGGGGTAGTCACGGCACTGGCCCCGAGAACAGGTCGTGACATCATGGTTTTTTCATTTTCTTCACCCTAGAGTCTGATTTAGACTTGTGGGTAGTCCATTCTATGTGCTTTTCCACATAGCTTAAGGTGGTGAAATTCATTCAGTGTTTAGTGGTCGTATGGTTGTTTTTTTGGATGATCAAACATTTACAAGATTATTTCTTCAAGGATTGGATTTATAATCCTCCATTGGGTTTGGTTATGATCTATGATTCTAGGCTGAGAGTAGTGATATTAGTGATCGACCTAGATCGACTATGAAATGATGATATTTTTGACACTCTTTTGGATATATCCAAAAAATCAAGGTTTAGTAGTATCTATGTGGAGATATTGTCTTTTCCTTGAATGTATGAATTAGTTACTCAGTGTTAGAGCAATTGAGGTTTATCTCCTAGGTTTGAGGACAATAGATGTTGGATATATCAGGATTAGTTGATTCCATGGGAAGGTAGTCATGGTTAGGTGTCATCAAGCTATTGAGAGGAGTCTAGGGACTCTTAAGGATTCCCTAGTGGTATGGTTAGTAATCTAGTGATCAATGGTTGTCATAATCGACGGATGAGAATGTTCATGTGGCATGGTTTCACTTCTATAGAGAATCCATGTTGGTTCTTTATTTTCAAGAGGTCATGAGAACCATTTTCAATTCCCTAGTTGGTGTGATTTTCTTTTGAATGCACCTCTTTGGGTGTGTTTTTGATCAAGGATTAGTTAGAGGCCACTGAGTTTGATTTGGATGCTTCAATACTAGGAATTTCTTGTGCTCTTGGTTAAGTTATTAGTACCACTGATAGGATTTCCTACTCCTATAGTGTCCTCTGGGCTGGTTGAGGATATATAGATGGGAATGACCTAATCGTTTGGGTGCAATAGAGGATACCCTATTCGAACGTCACTTTTTACTATGACCTCAGGGACCATGGTAGCACTAATTTTTGGTTTGGCCATAATTTGGATCAATGGCAGTTTGTGGTTGTTATTTTGTAGGACTATGAGATTTAGGGGACCAAGAAGAGGCCATGTGATTTGTTGTATGAGAGTTGATCAGTGCTTATAGTTCAGTTTTTTAGATTGTGGGTTCAAGAGTTGGACCAACCAATATTATGTTGTCCTTTGTCGATGATGTTTGAGATAATTTTTTCCTAGGACTATGATTGGAGGAGCAGACCCTTGGGGTATCTTTGATTGGATATTAGCCCATATTATTGATCTGGTTTATCTTTCTATTTAATAGCTATTGTAAGATTGTCTTATAAGCATAATCGGTCATTTGGATGAGTGACCCCCCCCCCCCCCCCCCCATTTGATTATGTGACATAGAAAGAGTGGAGGTGTCAATACACTCACATGGTGGATTTTTTACATAATCGATGTCATAGAACTCTTGTCCCTATGGATTCTTTTTTATATCTAGTTTATGTATATGGAAAACCAATTGTTTATTCTCTATCTTTTCCTTGATATGTAATTCAATACCTTCAAGACTAATATGTTCTATAGTTGTGATGACATGGATGTTTCTATCACTGATACAGATCATGATATTAGATAACTAGATCCCATATGTTGTGCATTGTCATTTTGATACATATAGTTGTACCTCAGTGTCCAAAATTCATGAAATTTTGTTTATTCATAATGGAGATCCTGTATAGATTAATAGGATGCACTAGATTTCATTGGGTGAGCTTCTTGATAAAAATACTCTAGTGTGGGCAAGGGTTTTGGTAGATTTACCTTGGGGTTTAGACTAGAACTCATGGTTGGTTGTATTTTTTATTTCCCCCCTTTTTTTCATAATTTTATTTTTTTTCAATTTCATATTAGTTTTCAACAAGGTTGGGAATATGACATGTGCATGAACTTTTTTATGGGAGACTATAGATTCACCATTGGGAGTTTCCAATTGATATTTTCTCCCCACCCCTATACATGAACCTTAGTGTGTATTCAGACAAGATATCTTCTTTCAGTTTGGATCAAGGGTTTCATAGTGGAAGGGGTTGAGGCCTAGTATTTATTGATTGAGAAAAGTCTCTTTTTTGGAGTCTTGAGATCATAAGGGTGTATCTTGAACATCATGAATACCATGTATGTAGTATATCTCAGTGTTGTAATTTGATAATATTATATTTATTTTCATTCTATTTATTTAATATATATGTTAAAACCAGTGGGAAATTATTTTTTGTATCCTTTTCATTCTTTGATTCTGCATGACTATATTACACATTTAATTTTTATAGCATGCACTGTTTAAGTTTATTTATTATAACTACCATAAAAAATGTCATGGGAAGCACTTTCCTTTATCAACGCTAAATAGAAAGCACTGATAAAGGGGTGTGCCTTTATGAGTGCTAAAATAAGTGCTGATAAAGGTGTAACCTTTATCATCAATTTTTTTAGTGCTGATAAATGGAACATTTATCAGTGCTATTATTAGCACTGATAAATGTTTTTATTCTTAATTTATATAAAATTATAATATTTATAATTAACAATAATTTTTTTTGTATAGATTAACAATTATATACCAATATTTATAAATATATACTTTTTATTGTTATAATTAATAATAAATATATATATATTTTTCTTATATGTCATTTTAAATAAATATATAAGAATATAAAGAAATTATTAAATAAAAATCATTGGAACCTTTATCAGTGATCGATAAAAGAATTGATAAAAGTATGTTTTATCATTGCTTTTTATAATCTCTGATAAAGGTTCCAATTTTTTTTATTTAAGAACACTAACATGCCATCTTCTCTCGCACTCATTCATGCTTTCACAGAAGATGAACCCGACACCTTTTCCATCGCGACCTCTCCTCCTCCTCCTCCTCCTCCTCCTTTTCATCCGCCACTACCTTCATCACCTCTGCCTCCAGTGTTGCTTCCTCCTCCATGGATACCTCCTCCGTGGTTACCTCCGCTGCGGCTGCCTCCTCCATTGCTGCCACCACCATTGTTGCCTCCGCCGCATTTGTATGTCGTTGAGTTGGTGAATCTAATTTATCTGGTCCCACATAAGTACCATATTTAGATTTTAAATGATATACTAGATAAATTTTATATGTTTATAGAATGATCAGGATAATCTTGATGTGATCCTATGGTGATTCATGAGGTAAATCATGATTCATTATGTGATTTTTTGGGGGTGAAACCTATTCATCACATTATTTAGGTGGTGGACCTATTTCTTCACTTTATTTAATGATTGAATCATTTGTAAAAATTTAGTGTTTGTGTTTTTCCTGAGATTATATGTTGTAGACAATAGATGGAAATGGATACTTCATATTGGGTATGACAGGTTCATTTTGAGTTATGACTGGGACTTTTTGAGGGAAAGTTAGCATATTAGGGCCTTGTTCATAAGTAGTAGATACTTGTTTTATTCTCTTTGGAATAAAATATAACAACTAGTACTAGATTTTCTAGGTGTTTTTCATATGTTTTTTGGTTTCGTTATTTTTAAATCACACCAAGTAGGTTGTTTTAGTACTAGATGATGTGTTACAATAGGTGTTTATGATAGAGGGGAGCCCTTTGGTCAGGATCGTGGTGGGTATCACCATGAACCTGATGATGTGTTTAGTGAAGAAATTGTGTGCTTGAATGGATAGGTTTCATGGATCATCATATATAGGTTTCAAGGATGTTTAACTAATAATACCTCATTCCTAAATCTCATTAGACCTATTTTTGAAAGGTATAACATATGAGTTCTCATTTTATGTTTTCTTTTCAGTTGGAAATCTCCTCTACTGTGTGCCTCTCCTCTGCCACGAATGCACCTCTTCTGTGTTTTGAATGACACCTTCACGGTGAGTTTTCTACTATTAATCATTGGTTTCCTCTTGTTCACATGTTATTACGGTTTTATATTTATGGTTATAATGTGAAATGTACGGGCTAAACGCCCTATTCAAAATCATGGTCATTGGTGGCCTTGTTTGCACACAAAATGAATTGCATGTTAGTTGGTTCTTATTGAACATTTGAATATAAAAATTGGTAATTTACATATACTTGACTTATGAATGAACACCCTAGAATTATGAAACTTCTGTGATAACCCCTGAATTAACAAACTAAATTTAATAAGGGATGCTTCATAAAATCTAAAATTTTAATTGGTTGGTTTGTATGAGGTTGCGATTGTGAGAACGATTGTGTGTTTGTATGGTGTTGTGGTTGTTTCCATGATTGATATGCCATTACTTCCATGTTGTAGTTCTTCCACCATTGAATATCAATCCAAAAATTACCCATTTCAATGGAACCACCACTTTGTTACTAGTGAAATTCCACTGAATCCTAGAAAACCACTTCACTAGAGGACTCTATGAGACACTTTATGGACGCCCTATTAAAAAATGGATTTCACCTAATTATTTTTAGTGTGGGAAAAACTATTAGAGAATAAAAACTCACATGCCTCTATATTTATAGGAAAAACAATTCTTTGTGCTTCTCATTTTCAATGTAGTGGTGGTGACAAAAATTTTTGAGGAATGTGATGTGCTCATCGAGCTTTAGGGAAATTTCAATGAGATATGATTTTATTATTTATGTGATTGAATCATTCCCCAAAAACCTAGAATTTACTTCTTCTTCTTAAAAAAATTGTCAATGATAACCATTTTTTATGATAAAATGATTATAGTGAGAAAATAGTGAAAATGAATAATAATTAAATAAATTCTTCTTCTTCTCATAAGGTGTAAAAAATTAAATACTTCATGCTAGTTTAATTATAATACTTTGATTAAATTTTACCTATGTTCATGCTAGTTTAATTATTTTAATATTTTATTTCTAGAATGGGATGAACATGAGGATGCAGCTTTCACATGTTTTCTAAAATTTTATTTCATGGATTTTTCCTTGTATTTTTTTATAATGTGGGTTTTTTCATATTAATGATTATTTAAACTAAAAATTATCCTAAAAAATATTATTATTTGGTAATTTATTTATTTTTGGAATAAATTTCATTTCAAATAATTGTAATACATTAAGAATATTGTCCCCCATTAATAGAGAATTATAATATTGTCTAATACTAATGTTCTTTGATGAACCTAAACATGAGCTCACCCATGGGTGGTTGAGTATTTTTACCACCACTACTATCACAAATATCCAGATGTAATACAAATTTGAGTTTGATGGTTATTCTGCAATGTCACAATAGAGTAAAATTGAAGAGTTATTGGGTTTAGAAACATGATGATAATTATACGGTGAGTTCTAGGTGTATTTTAAAGAACAGTTTGACATTGATGGATGTGACAGTAATAGTTGGAAAGATATTAACCCAAAAAGGTGCATTAGATGCTATGAGGGTGACAAATTTGATCGGTAATGGAAACACAACTATGAAAAGAGGTGAAAGTGGTGTGTATGGTGTGAAGATGATGTTTTTCATATTCTATATATTTTTAAAATACATGGAATGTAGTCTTTTTAAATAGAACATGCTTCACCATAGACGGATTTCATATAGATTTTAATGCCACAAAACATTTATCTCTAAAATTTACACCACATGACTCATCTTCTGACTCAAACTTGGAATATGTTTCATTTTAAATGTTACATGTCATGTGAGCCAAGGTCACACACAATGTATCTCCAAGACATATACTTCAGCATGAAACTATTTAAATTCCATGAAATACTGGTATAACCATATTGATATGTGTTTTACTTCACTCACACCATGTATAGATACCATAGAAACTTGATGTGTATAGACTATACTCCCCTAGTGGTCATGTAAGGACTACACATCATGTATTCCAAAAAAAAATTGATGCATAGCCAGGGAGGTGACTTGATATATATCTAAAGTAAACATCTTTAAATCAAGTTGTTCTATATGTCATGTATTTTTAGAGGCATCATACAGTCTTTGTAAGAATAACTTGGAATTAATTTTATATATGTCATATTAAATCAGGTAAATCTTATTCATGCATGATGTTTACCCTAATTGACACACCATGTATATGGATTTCACATGAGTTTAGAAGTTGTGGTATACATACAACCTTGACTGAGAACCCTACACCTTGTGTACCCATTGAACAAATTGTGTGCTATTTTATTTTGATTATTATTATTTATTTTTCACTTAGATGATAGTATTTCATGTATCAAGTATCCCATTATAAATATCTTCTCTTGTAGATCTCAATAGTATGATTCCCTCAATCATTTTAAACTTCACATGATGTGGTTTGGATATTTTAATTACCTCCACTCTTCTTGAGAGTTGACAAGTGATAAGTGAGATGTTTGGAGAAAATATAGAGTATTTTACTCCCCCATGTTTCGGTGAAGATTACTCCATGTATAAGTTTTAGGTACTCTATGGAGATATACAGAATATAGGGCTCATTCCCCCATATATAGATAGAGTTTGAGTACTTTTACATGTTTTGGGGTAGGTTCCTCTATATCATCAGAGTCAGTACTCTTTTATGTATCGATGGGGGGGTCCTCTGTCAGTGTATTATGTACTCCCCCATGTGTTGGGGCAGGGTCTTCCAAAAGGGTTAGGTACTCCCTCTGTAGACACACATATAAATCAATGGTGTGTAATCCATAACATTAATTATATATATATAACATGGAAGTTATAGAATAATTTAAGATCAAGAGTCTAAAAACGAATAAAATATTAACATATTGATTTCTTTAGGATATCAACATCCTTTTGAGCCTTTTTTATTTCATTTCAG